>SNQJ01S0050065.1:0-13886 GCA_010110895.2 Picea sitchensis | reverse complement strand
AGGAAAAAGAAGATGACATGTCCCATGTTTCGTATGCTAGTGCAGTTGGCAGCTTGATGTATGCAATGGTCTGTACTAGACCAGACATTGCACATGCAGTGGGATTTTTGAGCAGGTATATGTCAAAACCAGGGAAGGAACATTGGACAACAGTAAAGAGGGTCTTCAAGTATCTTCGTGGCACTACTAGTTATGGATTGTGCTACCAAGGAATACCAGGATTGGACAGAGTGGTGGACATACATGGATTTGTTGATGTATACTAGGCTGGAGATCTGGATCACAAAAGATCTACAAGTGGGTATGTGTTTAACCTATTTGGAGGAGCAATCAGTTGGATGAGCAAAATATAGGCTGTAGTGGCACTCTCAACTACAGAAGATGAATACATGGAAACCACTCATGCAAGCAAGGAAGAACTATGGTTACAAAGATTTTGTTCAGGTATTAGGTTGGTACAACAAGCACTGAGATCAGATTGTGACAATCAGAGTGCAATATTCCTGGAAAAGAACCCAACTTATCAGTCGAAGACAAAGCATATTGATGTTCAGTATCACTTTGTGAGAGACATGGTTGAGGAAAAGAAGGTGTTTCTGAAAAAGGTTGACACTTTAAAGAATGTTGTAGATTCATTGACAAAGTCGGTGAGCATAGAAAAGTTCTCTTGTAGTAGAGTAACAATGGGAATTGTTTCCCTGAATTATTGACTATATATAATCTTGTGGACCCCTGGATGCAAAGAAAACAACAAGTGGGAGAATGTTGGGTATGTGTTATATTTTTTGCATGTGTGTGTGTGGGCGCGTTAGATTCAACAACTGTGTCTGACGATCCCTTTTTGCTATTTTTAGCTGATTTTTCTATTTTTAGCGATTTTCTAAATTAATCACGGATTAAGGGATTAGGGTTTTGGTATCTATGGGATACCTAAAAACATTGTATATATTGTATTCTGAATGGTGAAATTCGATATAATGAAATAAGAAAGTTTTTCCTAGTTGAGGGTTTCCGGTATAAAATCTTTGTGTACTCTGTGTATGAGCCATTGATTAAATTTTGTTTTTCTTAAGAATCTATATGCATTGCTTTACTTCAAAGGTTTAAAACTTACATGAATAACAACAACATCAATATTGATTATTATTATTCTTCTCATGGACATGCAATTCCAAATTTTGGTATTTCCTTGAATGTAACATTTGTTTCTTATTCTAGTGAGTTGATTGTCGATTCTAGATCACATTCTTGTATGGCTAAGGATAAATCCCTTTTTTATAATCTCAATGAATTTAACACGAAAAATTATTTGTTGGTTATGATAGGTATATTAGATTTGTAGGGTATAGAACAATAAAAATAGATGATGGGCATTTTAATGATATATTATGTTTTCCAACTATCTCCTGCAACCTTGTATCAGCATATTGAATCACTCATTCTAGTGAAGGTAAATCAATAGAGTTTCCATGTCACCAATTTTTAATCAAGGATTTTAAAGATCCCAATCATGTCCTAGCAACTGAAATTATTGATTCTATTACCATGTTGTAAAAATTTGACAACTTTGGGTCATCACATTTTCTATCAATTTCTTTTTCTCATAATGACGACTTGAACAAACTTTGGCATAAGTGATATTTTCATCTAAACTATTTCTTATTTCATTAACTATGTAATCAAACTATTGTTACTCTATTCTTCCTCTCATTTCTAGCATAGATGGTGTGTGTTTTGGCTATGTTATTGAAAAACATCATTGGGATAGTTTTAGTAAATGTGCTTCTTGGCATGCTTCAACCTCCTTGTAGCTTGTTCATAGTGATTTATGCTCCCTATTTCCTTTTTCTTCTTTCTATAGTCTCAAGTCCTTATTAAATTTCATTATCGAATTCTCTAAAAACACTTGGATTTATTTCCTAAAACTTAATATTGAAGATTTTGACATATTTTTGGATTACAAGGTTCTTAGAGAAAAACAATCTAGACATCAACTACAAAAGTTAAGAACCAATAATTGAGGTGAATATGTCAACACCAAATTTACAACTTACTACACTTCATAGGGAATTCTGATGCAATGTACTATTCTATATATGCCATGTCAATCAAATGTTGTTGTTAAGAGAAAGAATTGCACATTAACAATAATGGAAAATTTTATGATATAATCTAAAGGGTTCAATCTTCATGTTTTTGGGAAATCCATTAATTGTGTAAAGTATATAGTCAATCATAGTCCCACAAATGATTTAAAAAATATAACACCAAAATAAGAATGGAGTAAAATTAAACTATATGTAAGCCACATCCGTGTGTTTGGTAGTGAAGCGTGGGATCACATTCTCAATGAGAAAAGAAAAAAACTACAACCTTAAAGCGAGAAATGAATTTTTGTTAGGTATCTTAAAGACATAAAAGGTTATAGAACTATTCAACCTATTCCAATTAAATTATTATTAGAAGAGATGTTAAGTTTCATGAAAGTCTCTTGTATTATGAGCCAAATTTAAGGTTTGTGCCATCTTTGGCCTGTGAGTCATGTATTGTGTCTTTCCCATCTTCTCTTCCCAAATTTTATGTTAGTGATATTATCCTAGTTTATTATTCATATGATGATAGAGAGGATTAAAATCCAACTCTACCTACTCACCTTCCTCTATTTTGGTCCATTGAACATAAACTTGCACCAGCTCCACCACTTCTCAGATGAGTCAATACAACATGAGAAGAAGTCATTGATCGTGTTGGTGATATTAAATATTAGGGTCTTACATGCTCATAGTTATAGTGAGATTCATTTATTTTGGATCAAGATTTAGAGACTCATGATCCAAAATTAGTTTTAGAAGCTTCTAGCCATCCAGATTACGACACGACAATGAATCAAGAACAATATTCCTTAATACTGAATAATACTTCAGATATTGTACTTGTTTTAAAAGAAAGAACACTTGTGAGATGTAAATGGGTGTATACATATAAGTATGCATAGTATGGAAGAGTTGAAACAAATATGACTTAGTTATCTACCAAAGGATTTTCTTAAGCTGAAGAGATTAATTATAATGAAACCTTTTTCCTAGTAGCCAAAATAAATTATATTTGCATTTTTTTATCCCTTACGTCCTGACATAAACGGGAATTACATCAATGGATGTTAAATATATTTTCTTTATGGGATTTTCAAGAATATATTACATGGAACAAACTCTTGGCTAATGTTCAAAATGACTCCATATTTGTTTACTACATTAACAAATCTCTCACGAGTCTTAAGAAAGATACTCAATCTTTATATGCTAAAATGGATATATTTATTATTGAAACTATATTTTATAGATGTCATAATGTGTAGTGTACCTATGAGGTATAATATGGGGTACCTAGGTAGGTACTGAAGGAGTATAATAATTGATAGGTGGCATAGTGTGAAAGAAATAATTGTAAGAGGGATTGCTAGAAGGTTCCTTCACTAGAAATTTTCTAGGAGGTTAGATAGAATTATATAAATATGTATAATCAATATAATGATATTATTGTGAAGTATATTGTAATTGTAGAAATAATTTTCTTGTGGAGTGATTCATTCCTCAAGGAATAATTAATGTTGTTACCTTGCATCAACAATTTTCTCTAAATTTTTTTATTCTTTATTTGGTTGTCTATTGTATGGATCTATTATGTTATATGAAATTAATTTATGTATTCCATTTATATATAATTGATTTACACTAAAAATGGTATTAAATATATTTCTTGGGCACAAGGTGGAAGATTTTGTTTTTTTCACATTTTGTAAATTTTTGAAGGAAAAAAGGGGATGAAAACCTTTGGATAAATTCATAATTTTTGTTTGCATAATATTAATAAATTAGCTACATATTTATTCTTTTAAAAAATATACAATTTCAAAAGAAAAAATCAAAATTAGAGTCTGAGAAGTGGAGTTATCACTAATTTAAAACTAGTTGTTTTAGGTTGTTTACAGTGATAGCTCCATGGTTTGCAAATCAAACATATTTTGATAGTGTTGATATTTCAGTCAAACCAATACCAGTGGTTGTAGAGTGGTCATGTCATTTAATAATTGTGGTCATAGTATCTAATCAAATAAGTTTTTCCACACTTGTTATGATTTCACATTAGTTTCTTAAAACCCTAATAGCACAAATGAACTCAATTGAAAACTAAGTTATTTTCTTCGAAACCTTGGTTTTTGTTGTGAGTTTTATTCAAAGAAAAATGTGTTTTTATTGGAAAATCCAATGTTCCTAGTATTTAAGAATACACAAAGTATTCATAATGGTCAAGTTGTGTGGCTAGGGTTTACTTTCTCAGCATTTGTTTTTCTCAACCTCTTTCACATGACACATAGGGGGGGTCCATACTCGCTCCCTTTTCTCAACCTATCTAATGGCATCAATAATAGTATTCCTTCTCATGGAAAACCCACCCCTCTCTCTTCTTCTCAAGGAAATGAGATGGATAGATACCCTCATCTCAATAATTGTATTGTAGATTCTCATAACCACTACAATCATCAGAAAAAATGAAAGAATAGGTAATGTATCCCCAAATAAATAGTTATACCCAAATATGAAATCATCTCAAACACAGTCGACATATATGTCTAGTTTATGAGAGACCAGAAAATCATCGGTAAATTTCTTGGTATTTGGCCAACAAGGAATGATATGGTTTCCTCGAGCAATTCACCCTAGTGGCCCTCACATACCTATAAGCTCAAGCTCAAGTTAAAGGGGCTTTTCAAAAGGATTTTTCAAAACTAGGGACATAGGGAACGACTATTCGAAAATGGTCCTTATTTCTTTCACTGAGTTGGATTACATCTCTGATATTGGAATGAGAAATTCAATCAAAACAAAGAATATTTCTCATATGCTCTAGTTTGGGTCTATCTCTATTGGCTCCGAGAAGAGTATTGGGATGAGGAAATATTAGCAAGAATTGAAAACACACTAGGTACGTATGTTAAATCCTCAGAAGCTACCAAACATGGGCGATGCACTACCTATTCTTGAATTTTCATTTATATGAATGTCTTGGCGCTTATCCTTGAATCCTTATATATTAGTTACCAATACTCATATTAGCTTCAAACCCTTGATTGTGAATTCATTCCCTTCCATTGTAGACATTTTTTTGAGAAAAAACCACCTATACACATATTCCCCTTTACTCCAACCCCCCAAATAGTCTAAGCCAAAACATGAAACCGATGAGGAGGGTTTCAATAAAATCATCAATAGACCCAGACCTGTGAGGAAACCCAACCCCTCTCGACCCTCGAAATCTCTTGAAATCAAGAATAGTTTTTAGGTTCTCAGCTGGATCCCCCAAGAACCTCCCTTGGTTTCTCATTATGATCCTTCCTCGATAAATCCCAAATATCGATGATCTCCTAACCATACCCCCAACCATGAAGATACCAAGAATTTGAAAACCTTGGTCTCCCCCTCGAAAATTCCCCCCCTTGAGGATTTTCCCATGATCCCTGAAGGGGAAGAAGGATCATACCCTGAACCATATGACATAGACTTAGAAGGTACATATCTATAGGAAATATTCGATGTTATTCGGAGAAAATAAATGAAATACTTCCCACCTGAACACATTCAGTGTGTCCATAAGTTCCTCCAAAATGACAAAAAAGTGTCTCCAAGATCCCATCCTAGTCCTCGATCTAATCCAGTTCTTGGAATCCAAACGATAAAATTAAATCCTAACAAAATCCTTAAGGAAGACAAGCATAGAGGGAGGAAATCAATCCACAACTTCTATAGGAAATCAGAGACATCTTGGTCAACTAAGGGAAAAATGTGTTGATCAAATATTCGTATCAACCTTTCCCCTCTCCAATTTTGCAATGAAGGTGATCTCATGGAATATCAAAGACATGAATGGTAAGAGTAAACAACAACTCGTACGAAGAAATATCAATACAAAATATCGATATATCTTCCATCTAGAAGAAATAAAGTGTGTCGATCACATCCTCAACAACATTCTTCACCAAATTTGGAAATCAGGTCTAGCTATAGTTTTGTGAGTCTAGAGGTATGACATGAGATTTGGATATCCTTTGGAACCATGCAACAATTCACCTGGAAAATTTATTTTCCACAAAGAGAACTATCTTAGCCCAATTGAGGTGAATGGAATTTTAAAGGACTAGCTTTATCACCAATGTCTATGGACCATAGAATCTAAGTGAAAAGTTTGAATTCTTGGAAGCTATTCAATTCATTCTAGAAGTCAGAGAGAATTACTTTTGGATTTTAGGTGGTGACTTAAACTTCATTTCCATCCTAGAATATTTAAAGGTGGGAATTCAAAATATTGATCCAGAAAATGCAATTTTTAATAATTTCATTCAAACTCATAAACTTGTAGATATGGAAACAATCAATGGTTTCTTCACTTGGAAAAACCACAAGTGGGGAATGCAAAAAATAGCCTACAAAATTAACCTTTTTCTTATTTTTGAGCTGCTTATGCTCTCAAAATTATACATGGATGATAACATTCTCCCAGCCATGGATATGATCACTGGCCTGTCTATATGATGGTGGATATTCAAGGGGCACCGTTGAAAATACCCTTCAATTTGGAGAAGATTTGGATAGCTCACCCTCATTTACAATGAAACATTAGGAAATGGTGGTATGAGGACCACATTTCAAATGGCTCCCTCACGTTCTATTTCCAACAATGCTTATACTCCCTTAAGAAACATCTCAAACTTTGGGACACAACTATCATTGGGAACATCTTTCAAGCCCATAAGTGTTTATAAAATAGAATGGCGGATCTCCAGTAGAAAATATTCCTCCTTGGACATGTTAGCGATAATTTTTATCTTGGGCTCGAGAGAATTCGGGTCTGCAATTTACACGAGAAGCGCCTGAGCGCAACATGGGAAAGTCTCGTCTTTCGACTTCCGATCAAGCGAGCGGGCAAAGTATGTCGTCAACGGCCAGGATCCATGTACAGAGAAGATCAACGATCGGCGGGTAATCACGGTTAGCAGAGTTGCGCCAGTGTTAGCACAATGGATAGCGCTTTCATATCACCAAAAAGATCTCATCCGTCCATCTAGAGGGGAAACCTGGCAGCAAGTAGAGCCATATTGACGCCTCGCTCATCGCAGCTCCAACGCACAGAAAACAGCCCCATCATACCCCGATACATGAAGTAGCGAGAGAATTCAGAACTCGGAGCCCACAGCAGTGTCGGGCGAGTTCAAGACCGTCAAATCTCAGATGGACACGTGGTGCGCGATTGGGCTCCATCACCTCCCCTCCCTTCGCAACTTTAAATAATGAGGACCAGCCTCCTCCCAGCTGCGAGACACGAAGCACCGAAATCATTCAAGACTCGGGCCCATGGTACCGCCGAGAGAGATCTCAGCCATCCAACTGAAGAAGACACCTGGCGTGCGATTGGGATCCTCGCCTTTTCTCCCATCGTAACTTTGAAGCAGAAGGACTAGCTCCTCCCATCCGTGAGTCACGAAGTGCCGAAGGCGTCCAGAGCCTGGGCCCACAGCATTGCCGAGAAGATCTCAGCCGTCCATCCAAGGGGACGTGTAGTGCATGATCAAGCCATATCGTCGTTTCGTCTATCGTAACTTTGAAGCATGAGGAGCAGCCTCCTCCCATCCACGAAATGTGAAATGACAAAAGCGCCTTTGAAGATAGGTACATGGTCACAACCCGTGGTCACTTGGGGGGTGATAGAAAGAACTCTGCAAAGGGCCAATGCGCCGGGTTTGGATGCAGAAGGGATCACTGTGTTCTCCAGGTGCCAGTTCAACTTGATCTCAATATTGTTCTTCGCTCGGAGTAAAAGAAGGTAAGAAGGGGTAGTTGAAACCTCTCCTCAGTCATTAAGTGCGAAGTATGGAGGGCCCGGCGAATAGTCTGTTCGAGAGGGTCCTGTGTACCCATTTTTTCAGAGAAGCCATGTCGAGTTCTCGACCAGCCGGAGGAGGCCTACACATGCTAGCTCAACATTTACTGGCTCAGCTAGTCTTCCCCTGCAGAGGCCATGCGAATTTAAGGAGACGTCTAACGAAGGACTTCCACTTGAAGATTGATTGAAGAGACTCTACGCCTTGGAGGGCAAGCACGCCTCTTTTGTGAAAATCCACCCAAGTATATGTACTCAGTTTTGGTATTTTGGAAGGTATCGATGGTAGAGTAGAGCTCCCTACTGTAAAGTTTAACCGACATTCTAGTTTGTTGGATATGCATCTGTCTATGAGATATCTTGTTTTATGACAGACAATTTTTCTCACTCCATCTAATTTTCGTCTCATGCTAAGAGAGTTCGTGATTGACTAAGTTACGCGAATTATTGCAGTTATGTTATGATAAATGATTTATCGTTGCATTATTGTATTCTCTGGTTTTTTGTATTTAAGTGCAAGAAGACCTTGCGTTTGGATGCCTTCTTCTACAGTCTGTTAGGAACCTGTCGTTTACAACAGACCTTCGCACTCTTCCCATATAAGTCTTCCACTTGTTCACCCTTTACTACAAATCATTGTCTGAAGTTTATATAAGACCTCACTTACCTATGCATGCCTGGCCTAGTTTTGAAGTTGGAATGATATCGTTTTGAGTTGGCTTCCATTTGGTCACCCCATCTATAAAAAAACCGTGACATAAAACTGATGGGCGTCGGGCTCTGCTCCTGCTAGGAATCCAAGAGTGACTTCCCTCGCCAACATTTATGGCGTCGTTGTCGGGGACGAAGTTGAATATTTTCCCCAGGATTGAACGACAACGACTAACTGATTTTGAAGGTGCATCAGATATCAGAATTATCAAGAATTTTGTTGTGCACCTGGCGACTCCATTGTGATGACTCCGCTGGGGAGAACCTTCTCTATCAATTATGGCTTTCAGAGGCAGACACACGCGGTCTCATCCACAACTGCCCCTAGCTACACTTGAAACCGATCCAGAGGTGGTTCTCAGAAAAGGAAAGGCCCCTGAAGAAGCAGCTTCCACCTCCAAAACAGGTAATCCGCCATATCCTTCTGTAAGAGCTCTGTTTTATCCTCCTTAGTTTCTTAATAGACCTCCTTCAGAAGTTTCCCGTTTCCTAAATTTTGGGAGTGTTCCTGCTGAGTTTTCCCCTCCTGGTCTAGGATTGGAGGGAGAAATCCTTGTCACTCCCCTCTCCTCTGAAGCTATACCTTGGCGTAGACCCATGACCACAGGAGATTTCCCCACTCCTGCACATGGAGGAGCACCCGCTGACTTAAGATCGTTAGCCTTCTCCTTAAATCCTCTCTCATTTCCCACAACCCCTTCGCAAACTCCTTCTCCTCCAAGTTCTCCTCCACCTAATATTCCTATGGCCGGTGCTAATCCCCCTCTGAATAGAATGGATGCCATAGTTGCTGCTAAGTATGCTCCCTTGATCTTACCTAATCCCACGAATCCTTTCCCTGCTGGAGATTACTTGAAATATATGCCCAAGTTCACCGGGGAAGGGGACATAACTGCAGAATAACACCTGGTTGCTTTCTACAGTTATGCAGACAACCTGAACATTGGAGATGAAGATGTCTGGATGAGGGTTTTTGTCCAGAGCCTGGATGGCGAGGTAAGGAAATGGTTTAGAGGATTAGTTCCCAGATCTATTGCTAGAATTGAAGCCCTGGATAATGCTTTCCTGAGGCAGTGGGGAGATAAGAAGGATTTCATGTATTACATGACAGAGTTTGGGTCGTTGGAGAGAAAGGAAGGAGAGTCTGTCCCCGACTTCTCCAAGAGATTTAATAAAATGTACAATAGAATCCCTGCTGAGATAAAGCCCTCCGAAGTATCTGCAATGATCACTTACTCTAGCGCTTTTGATCCCGAATTCTGCCTACTGCTAAGGGAGAGAAGAGCTGCTACGCTGACACACATGCAAGACGCAGCCGTGGAGGTAAAATCTAACATATTGGTTGTCACCCGACTCAGGAACACAGGTGATAGAAATACACCCAAGAACATGCCTGAAGCTTCCTCATCCCATTCCTCTCCCCTGCCCCATCAGACAGATGAGACAGCTAGAACACTAAAATCACTTGCTGCCAAGATAGAAAGGATGGAATTAGAAGGGAAGCCCATGTACAGAAATCCCCAGAACAATGATAATAGAGGTTTCAAATGACCTGCTAGCAATATGCCTCAGGTTTTCCCGAGGGAACAAAGGGGAAAGGACAAAGAAGATCAAAGGGTTCAAGCCCCCCTCCAAAATAACCTAGTTGATCATGATGAAAGAGAGAAGATAGACGAGTTTGGCCCTGAAATTCACTGTATTGAGGAAACTCCCCCTTTTCCCCATTTGACGCAGTCCGCATATGAAGAATCATTGGTGAGTGCTCAAATTCATGAGTTGGAGAAAGAACAGAGGGCCGATCAAACTTCTAACAGATATAATCTCAGATCGAGAAGGAAAGAAGGAGACTTCGATAGCTCAGACCAGCCCCTCATAGCAGATAGGCCTACTAAAAATGCAGCAGCCACAACTAATGAAAAGAAGACTCAGAGTGCTTCACCAACAGCCAAAGAGCCTGTCACTGAGGTAAGAGAAGATCCTAAACTTACCCCCCCCTTCAATTTTGAGCATGAGATTCAGAAGATTAGAATTCTTGTACCTCTCTCTGAGCTAGTTAAAAATGAGGATTTCAAAAGGTCCCTCTCCAAGTTGCTACAATCTAAATCCCCCCAGCCTCCCTCTGACTCAATAAACCTTCAATATGAAAAGCCTGCAGTCGTATTAGGGCCCATGGTAGAAGATAGAGATGATTCATCCCCTCCCTTCTACACATCCTTGAATATACATGATAAAGTGTTGAATAAATTCTTCATGGACTCAGGGGCTTCCCATAACCTTATGCCCAAAATAGTAATGGAAGAGATGGGATTAGAAGTGACCAAGGCCTACCATGATTTATACTCTTTTGATTCAAGGAGAGTGCAGTGCCTAGGAGTCATCAAATACCTAGTGGTTTCCCTGTTTCAGCTGCCCATGAAAAGTGTGGTCATGGATATTGTGGTAGCGGACGTTCCCCCCAAATTCAATATGATGTTGTCTAGATCGTGGATCAAAAAACTGGGAGGGACACTACAGATGGATCTCACATATTCCACCATTCCGGTCTTCGGAGGGGAACAAAGGAGATTATACAGAGAAGCCCAACTGGCCTNCCATCTTTGCACTTGACACCGACTTGGGGTCTAGTTGGCTGCAGCTTACCGATGCCCCTGAAATCTCTTTACTAATCAGAAAACATCCCAGCCCTGATCATCCGATTTCCCCTCAAAGATCCTCTATGTGGAAGATGTTTTTTGACGGAGCTTCTTCTAGCGAAGGCACTGACATTGGAGTGGTTTTCATATCACCTTGTCAAGAAGTCATGTCTCTGTCATACAAGATGGAATTCGAAGCCACCAATAATGTGGCAGAGTATGAAGCTCTTGTTCTGCGTATGAGGGCCTCAAAGGAAATGGGAATTGAAGAGATAACAATATTCGGAGATGCCAAGTTGATCATTCAGCAGGTAAGGAATGCTTATCGTGCCCATAATCCACGGCTTAAGAATTATTGGAATGAAGTATGGGACCTTATTGATAATTTCTTCTTGGCTTTAAACATTTCTTTCATTCCGAGGGGAGAAAATACTTTGGCCGATTTTTTAGTTGTCTCAGCTAGTGTGCTCAAATTTCCTCTGCCGCCTATGGTAGAAAATGATGTTGATATAAGATATAGGCCCTCGGTGCCGGACAATGTCAAGCATTGGAAGGTGTTCAAGGATGATTCTAAACTCGAAAGGTTTCTCCAATCAGTCGATGAATTTTCCGCGTTGCATATTGACCAGGATCCCGACCTGGAAGGTGACCCTCGTCCTGAGGAGTTTGTAAATAAAATCGCTAATCAGCAGATCATTCGGTTGCCCACTAATCACATTCCGAGAGGACTTGTCCCTTTATAAAGATTGTTCGATGGGAATGATGTGCCAGTAAAGGGCAAGGTCTCAAATGAAGATGCTGATACAACCGAATGCAACATTGGTTCACAGGAGGAGCCCAGGTTCATCAAATTGTCAAGCAGTCTGACCAGAGAACAGAAGGCCGAATATACTGAGCTGCTAAAAGAGTTTGCTGATGTGTTTGCATGGACGTATGAAGACCTCAAAACCTATGACATATCTGTCATTGAGCACAAGATCCCGTTGAAGGAAGAAGCTAGGCCTTTCAGGCAGAAGCTAAGACAGATAAAACCCATGTTGCTTCCCGTCCTGGAGAAGGAGGTTAAAAAGTTGTTGGATGCACGAATCATTGTCCCCCTGAGATATTCCGAGTGGGTGGCCAACTTGGTCCCAGTAAGGAAGAAAAGTGGGGAAATCAGGCTTTGTGTCGATTTTAGAAACCTGAATAGAAGCTCAAAGAAAGACAATTACCCCTTACCTAAGATGGAACACATATTGCAGAGGGTGACTGGAGCATCTAGGATATCCATGATTGATGGTTTTTTAGGGTATAATCAAATATCAGTCATGCCCGAGGATAGGGAAAAGACAACCTTCACCACTCCTTGGGGCACATTTATGTATGCCAAAATGCCTTTCGGATTGATGAATGTAGGAGCAACGTTTCAGCGAGCTATGGATATAGCGTTCATCAGGGAGAAGGATCAATTTGTGGTAATCTATATGGATGATATCATAGTCTTCTCCAGGACAGACAAGGAGCACCACTGTCATCTGAAGAGAGTCTTCTTGAAGTGTCGAAGGTTTGGCCTATCCCTGAACCCCAAGAAATATTTGTTTACTATGAAGGAGGGGAAGTTATTAGGCCATATAGTGTCAGCAGAGGGAGTGATGATTGATCCTAGAAGGGTAGAAGCAATTCAGACCCTTTCACTTCCCAGGTCTAAGAAAGAGGTCCAGGCATTTCTAGGAAAGATTAACTTCCTGAGGAGATTCGTCTCAAATTTTGTTGAACTGGTAAAACACATCACAGTAATTCTCAGAAAGGGAAACAAAGTGAGATGGACCGCTGATCCCCGGGCATATTTTGACCAAATAAAAAAGGCATTGACTGAGACACATGTGCTTATCAGTCCTGACTATTCCAAGGAGTTCCTAATTTTCTCCTTTGCTTCTTTTGATACAGTGGCAGGGGTCTTATTGCAGAAAAATGAGGAAGGGCGTGAGCAACCCATCGCTTTCTTCAGCAGAGCGTTAAGAGATGCAGAGAGAAGATATGAAATCATGGAGAAGCAGGCCTATGCCTTAGTGAAAGCTCTTAAAGCTTTCAGAGTCTATGTCTTGCATTCAAAAATAACAACATATGTTCCTTCATCTTCCGTGAAGGACATCCTTGTGCAGCCCGACGTAGATGGAAAAAGAGGCCGATGGATCGCTAAGATACTAGAATTTGATCTGGAGATCAAGCCCACCAATTTGGTTAAGGGGCAAGTTTTAGCCAAGCTACTGGCTGAATCCAACTGCGAAGCCTTGGTATTTAGTTGCATCAATGCTCGACTAGGATCTCAGCAAGATGAATCGCCCAACCAAGGTTCTCAAGATGGCTTATCGCTGGCATAATGTGCCTGGTATCGTGACATTCTATTTTTTCTGTAGGAGTCGAAGCCCCCCGATGGAATGGGAAAAAGTAAAGCGAGGGATCTTAAGCTCAAGGCGGTCAGGTATTGCCTCATTGACCAAACCTTGTACTGGAAAGACCCTCTACGGGTATTTATGAGATGCCTAGACCCGCAGGAGGCCCAGAAGGTTACGTTTGATTTTCATAGCGGCCTTTGCGGAGGTCATCATTTCTGGAAGACCACAGCCC
>SNQJ01S0050064.1:76377-93628 GCA_010110895.2 Picea sitchensis | reverse complement strand
TTCAAAAATGTTGGTCGATCCATTTAGTCCACCTCAAATAGTTAATGTTGAAGTATTTAAGCTCAATGGAAAGTTTAAAGAGAATGAGACATTTCTTTTCCGATCGAGAATCATGATAAGTTCTCGCCATTTTGATCCGACCTTTTTACAAGATATCTTTCCTTGATAGTCTAATACTTTATTCTCGTCAGGAATATTTTTCGTATGTGAATTCTTTCGAACAATCTCATGATAGTAATTGCATGTATTATGATAGGGTTGCAGATTGATTGGAGTATTCATATCTCGAAAAGTTTCCAGGGAATGATAAGATTATCTTCACTTTATTAAGAGATCAAGGAGGTAACTTTAACACACTCATTTTACATCCTTCAGATGCAAAAAATATGGAACGAAAGGAAAATTGTCGAGAGGATGGGGAACTACTATGATAGTTATGTCAGATCCCCATAACTCTCACAAACTTCACAATCTCATTTTTTCATATTTTGTGACCCATATAATGACAAAATTGCAGAATCGCTAGAGGATTCATACAAAAAGAATGTTCAACGGAATGGTAAGGTCATGCTTGATTTGTTTTTAAATGATGATGATAAAGGTAACTATGATATATTTTTGTTATTTTTCGATATACTACCATTCTTGTTAGTAATATTTGATCTTGTTTCCATTACAGAATTGGAGTTACTCCGATGGCTACATTGGAAACATGACTTCACTTAGTATTTTTTATTTGTTTAGTAGTTAGAGTAGGTTTAGGAGTAGGTTTTCTTTTAGTTTTATTTCTCAGTTTTTCTCTTTGTAATAATGCAATTATGAACACAAGCGGGCACACCAAGATAACCATAATATGAATGTTGTCAGGAAAGTCCACTTTAAATCTTTTTCTCTCTTCTTTTCATTGAATATTTATTTTCAAAAACGCAGTATCATCATGAAAATTTTAAATGGAAAGTAAAGTGATAAGTAAATTTAAACTATCAATTCAACCCTGACCCAAGGTGCCACAAGTAGGATTGCACTCATCTTAATGAGGGTTTTCCTATTTTTAGTCTCTTTTATTTTTAATAATAATTCTTGGTCAAAGTAACATCTTATTCAACACTATCTTAAGAAAAGAACTTGCTCGCACATGATATTTTATATGATTTAGTTCTTCCTTTATTTTATGGTGAGATGATAGTGGATACAAAAACTCAAGTTTATCTTTGGTCAAAATCATTTCCTAAAACGTTTTCTTTTGCTGTTTTGATTTTGTGTACTTCTGATTTTGAATCCCATTAATAAAATTTGATTTGGTTTGTTGTGTGTGTTTTTTTTCTTTGATTATTTTGAATGAGTTTTCTTCTTATCTTCTTTTTGAATCAATATATTTCTTATCAAAGAACTATTGTCAAAGGAAGCATTTATTTTAAGACTTGTGTTTTTCAAGCAAATTGAAATAGTTCAAAGAGGTCCTGGTATTAAGATATAGCTCAGACAATTGATTTTTAAGTTAATTGTCACTCTCATTTTGTCCTCAAATTATCTTTGCTAGAGTATTACACCAGAGATATGGTTTAAATCTTTGAGAATTACGATGATCTTTAAACTTTTTACGGCATCCATATTCTTAAGAAATCACTTTTAAGTGCTTCCCCATTCTCTAGATGATTTCTTAAATGAAATCTAAAATCTCTAAACCATGATAAAACTTCCAGTTTTGAAAGAAAATAAATAACATGATCAACTATTTACCTGTATTGCAATTAAACTCCAGTATCACCCCGCTCTCTTTGTCATCAAGAAATCTATAATTGTGTTATTATTTAAAAGTGGAATAAGAGGGTTGGAAGCACTTAAGTGTGGGAAGTGTGTGTAAACCCGTCGGGGTACTAAATAGGCCTGTTGGCAACAAAGCAATGTCGGGTCGAGAGGTAGCAGGTATATGTTTTTAAATTGGCTTTTATGGAAGTATACATCATGTGGATACAACTATTGGATGGGATTAAAGCATTTGAGTGTGTTAAATGACATCCTTGTCGAGGCTATGGACTCCTATTGGCAGCAGTGACTCTGTCAACGGTATTGAAGTTCTTTTATAAACATCATGACTCTTTGATTAAGACATTACTTCAGGTTATAATCCCCTGCAAAAAAAATTCTATTGTTTGGTTATAACATTGAGCTTATCCTAATACTATATGGTCTCAGAGTGAATTTATTTCAGGGAGCTTAAATCCTTTTCAAGTCTTATTATTTTTTTCCTAAGATGAAATATTACCAGATCAGAGATAACTGACTCACCCAGTAAGTCGCCATTTGTTGGGCCCCAACAACTCCCCCCTATATTTTTACAAAATTTAAAGGGCCCCTATTAGAATATTGATAATTATAATGAGCTACAGAATCAACATTTTCAAACAGTTCCATACCTTGGCTTTCTTTGAGACAAACTTAAGACATTCACTATAGTATGAGACATTCATTACAAGAGTATATGTCAAAATTTAGAAATGAGCATAAATATCTCAATTTAAACAAAACGTTATTTTTTATCAAACGTTTACTTTTGTTTGAATTATGATTATGTGTTATTTCTTTTTCTCATTAGAAAGTTTGACTATTTTGAATAATGGGTTCAATACTTCATCAAATAATATCTTGGTTGGTTTCTCATTTTCATGAAATCATTTGGTGATATTAATTAATTAATTAATTTTTTTCATTTTGCATCTCATTTCAAAATAATAATAATCGAAGAATTATCTATCATTTGTTTGATTTTGTAAAAACCCAAAATTAGCATTTTTTCTCCATTAACTTGAAGCTTCTAGATCATGTTTGAAAGAAAATTATAAACAATGTTTGTTTATAAGTTATAGTTAGTTTAAATTCATTTTTTATTTTTCTAGATTTTATTGTATTCACAATTTTTAGGTTATTAATTTAGGTTTCTTTTTGTTTCATAGGTTTCTATTATCAAATATTTGATATGGATCTGATAATGGCTTGATTTTATTATCTAAATACGTTCAATATGATTGATCCAAAAATATTTTTGGATTGCTACAAATAATTTTATGAGCAAAAACAGATAAAATTTGGAAAGGCGTCAAGATCAGACATGCGATTTTGCATAACTGATTGCAACCAACCGTGATGGATTTGAAGAAACGGTTGAAAACCCAAAACCCAAATGGACCCATTTACCTTGCACGTAGATAGTTTCCTAACAAAATGCACGATTTGAGAGATATTGATGTCTTTTTACGAGGCAAATTTCAGGTGGCGAAAATTAATAGTGACACCCAGACTGTTCATTCATTGTATAAATATATGAGAAAGTTCAGAGACAAAGGAGATCCAAGAATTGGAGAGGAGGATTTTTATCCTTTCTCTTTTGTATATTATATCATTTGTAAACTTTTTATTTCTTTTCAAATGGAGTAATGGATGGTTGGAATCTTTGAGAGAATGGACGAGTATTTTCAAAGAAGAATATGGAATTCCAGGTTGCTTAATGGTTTTTGTTATGTGAGTAAAATGGTTTTATTTTCATTATAATATCTTCATATTCTTTGAATAATTGATTATGCATCGATTTAAATAGTTTTAGTCTTTTTTATCAATACATGGTTAATTATTATCATTTATGTATTAATTTTTCCAATCTTTAAAGTCTATTATCCAAAAAAATTCGTCGACGACTACAGAATGGACAAGTTATTCTAAAAACTTAATAGAACAACATATATGAATTTTGTCTTTAGCCTTTTGTTTATAATGTTGTTATTTATGTTTTTTTAATCCTGTTACATGTGCAGGTCTGATATCTTTAGATTAAATGATCTGTGATGTGTAGGAGGTTTTATTTATAAATATAATCTATCATTTGCTTCATCAAAATACAAATGATGTGATTATATCTTCGATTTGAATAATGGGATTTATCTTTGAGTTTTAAATTGAATGATAAAATGCATAGATTTCTTCCAGATTTATCTTGTTGTAATCATGTATAATTATGAGATCACAGGTTTATGTTTGTGTTTCCTTTTCTATCATTAAAACCTAAGCTACCAATACATGTTCTGAATTTATTTAGAACAACCATAAGGTTCATTGCAGATTTCTCTCTTGGACATGGTAGTTGGATGTTCACCACTCATGTAGATGCTTGGATACACCTCACTAATTCACTGACAGGATAGCTTCTTTGTATTTTTCTGTCATTTACATATTATTGAAACTAGAATGTTCATTAAGTTTTTTTGCAAGATTTTTTAAATTTATAAAAGAAAAACAATAAATATTTTTATGTGCTTTCTTTATCTGCTTCCTAGAAGCAATTATTTTTCACATCGATTTTCGTAAGTTTCGATTAAAACTTGCATCTTGTAAATCATGTAAATAAACGAGACTTGTATATCTTCTTCTTAAATACAACTACTATAGTCACATTTGAACATATGTACATATATATAGTGTGTTTAGTAATTATTTAGTTATTTCAACTCTTTTATTTATTTTATTTGTTTCTTCTGGGACTTTTAGATTGGCCAACGGAGCCATTAAACCCGTCAGAACGAGTTATACCAAATGGATTGGGTTATTTAGACAACCCCGGACTAGATTTGTTCTTCCAATTGATAGACAGTCATTTTCGCCCGTTAACAAGATGTCAAATGGGCATAGACTCAATGATAATAACGTTCTAACTCAGAAATCTAGATTAGCATGCACAAGCATTTGAGGTCTGGAATCAATTTTAGTCATTAAGTTGGAGTAAGGGTGAATAGAGGGAAGAATTTGGTGAGGAGAGTGTAGAGGTCTGTTGTGGACATCAAGTCTTCCAGCAGCCTAAGGAGGAAAAACTTAAACGCAAGATCCTCTTGAAATCAAATATCAAAGAAACTGAAAGAAAGTATAACAACACTATAATATAACATTTATCATAATACACTCATAACAATCCATCTAAATCAATCAATCATGAAGTCTCTCAGTATCAAAGGAAAATAAGATGGAGTAAGAAAGATGACTTAGATTAACCAAGATGTCTCAAAAAAAAATACATAACCAGAGAACCAATGTTCTTCACAAAAATATTACAGTAGCAGGGAGCTTAGCTCAACCATTCAATCTTTACAAAATATCAAAAATGAGTATATATAATCAAAATTGTTGCAACTACTAGGAATGTGATCAGATCACTGCCTTCAAAGCCTTCAATTAGCGCCCACTCTATCAGGTTGTGAAGACCTCATTATGTCATACGTGAGTCAGGCATAGTTATATGTCTTACATGAACAATTGTCCATAAGGAAGCTTCGGATCGTAAGTGTGCCTTCATGAGTGATCTATGTAACGTTTTCCATTTATGGGATGAGGCGAGGTCTCAACTGTTGCCCACAATCTTCACTAACTATCTTCATTAGGATTAGGATTGGGCCTGCCACCCATAATTGTTCTCAGACGGTGCTAATGACTTCTGCGAGTCCATCCTGATGCCTCGAGGCCATGAATGGTCTTTGTTTGTGACCAATGAGAGATTTGCAAGTGGTAGTTTGATAGTGTATGCGCAGGGGATGGCCACACGTTGCTCTTGGATAGGATGTTATATGAGCACGTGATTGCAGGGCCGTTCAAAGGTGGTTTGTATTTAGACCACTTTTGGGCCCGCAATCCATCTCCCTTTGCCACGTATCGCTCTTGACTTACCATGTTTTCAATTGCGGGACCGCTCAAAAAAATTATCGCCCGAGCATGTTTCGTTCTTGTAATGGACTATGGTCATCGATATCATGACCTTGGATGAGGCTTTCACGATTAGCAGCTCAAATATGAAACTTCAAATTAATGGATCATATCTTCCCTTTCGAAACAACGGTCGAGATTTGGTTGGCAGATCGACCTTCGGGCCTTTCAATAGTCAAACTTTATTCTCTCCAAAAAAATTCTCTAGAGCTAGGGATATGAAGACACGTGACTCTTGCTGATCAAAGGATCAGATCCATTTCATGCCTTCAAGACTTCAGGCCTTCAGCCACTTCGACAGCTTTGGAAAATTCGATGTTGAAGGATTAAAACTGCCTTCTGATTATGCTTCAATCCCAAAACAGGTTGTTAAG
This sequence comes from Picea sitchensis, assembly GCA_010110895.2. Classification (NCBI taxonomy): domain Eukaryota; kingdom Viridiplantae; phylum Streptophyta; class Pinopsida; order Pinales; family Pinaceae; genus Picea; species Picea sitchensis. Next base: position 87,512 of record SNQJ01S0050064.1, on the reverse strand, counting down.
AAAGTTGTGCTTTGGGTTCATGGTTGTGGCCTGCATGATCAAGGATTTGGAAAATTGGTTGTGGGTTTGGGAAGACAGAAGGATCAATGATAGAGGCCAAGGAGATGAGTGCTCAAACACAAAGGGGCAAACAAAAATGACTTTGCCGACTGAAGGGGAAAATTAAGACCTGCTCTGCGAAAAGGATAGAGACAGGGAAAAATTACAGGCTTAGGTAGAAACCACAAACCCATAAGACTCTGACAATTTCATGTGATAACATTTGGCTCCACAGGGGATGGCATGCTCCCTACGATCTGCAAAGAACCAGTAGTTCGAGTGCCTTATTCGTTGGGTTATGGAGTCACTTATAAAAACTGAAAACAAAAGAAAATTGATATTTACAATGACATGGGAAGCCACTCATGGCTCAAGTAAAATTTTTTTTTAGAAAACACCCATTTACAAGGCTACCAAAAACTTCAGTATCCTCCAAATCCTGCATCTTGTCAGTGTTATTTGAAAAAACATCAGAAATTTTGAAGGGGTCGATCCACAAGGCCTCAAATTTATTGTGCTTTCCTTTGTCTTTTTTAGGTGCATCCCATTTGATTACTAGATCTCCCAGCTGGAAATCCTCTTTGGTCGCCTTATTATCAAAGGCCTACTTGATCTTCTGTTGATGGTTATACACTTTGTCCAGTATTTTCTCTCCAGTCTGTTGCACTTCTACTAGCTATTGTATTATCCTATTCATATCATTTGGTTCTCCCTAGTAGTGTTGGAAGAATTTCTCCATAGGTAAGGAAAGATGAGAAGAAAAAATGGCTTCAACTCCATATACAAGATGGAAAGAAGAGATACCAAGATATCTCTTTGTTGTCAATTTTCATCCCACAAAGTAAAATTTAAGCTTCAAATCCCATGCCTTCTTGTTGTCCTCTAACAGTATTTTGATGATATTAATAAGGCTCTTATTAGAGGACTCTTCCAGTACATTCCCTTGGGGATATTAAGGAGTAGAGTGAATCAATGTGATTCCAAACTATTCACAAAACTTAATCAATGTTTTAGCCTTGAAATCTACAGCATTATCAGTGACAATTTTGTTTGGACAACCAAATCTTGACATGATATCTTTAAGAAAACCAATGATTATCTTGTAGGAAGCATTTATTGTGGGATGACCTCTATCCACTTAGTAAAGTAGTCTGTGGAAGTCAATATCCACCTATGTTGACCACTTGAAGCAGGCTGAATTTCCCCAATAAAATCTAGGACCCACTGTTGAAAGGGTCTTGAAGCTACCACAGGATTTAATGGAAAAGACTTGATTTGTTGCTTTCCAGAGAATTTCTAACACTTGACACAACACCTGATATTTGCACAGACATCAATGAAGAGACTAGACCAAAAATACCCAACCTTGAGAATATTGTAGGCTGCGGTTCTCCAGAAGTGATGCCCCCCACATAAATTGTCATGAAAATCATACATAATCTTTTGGGCTTCCTATGGGCCTAGACATCTCAAAATAACTTCTAAAGGGTATTTCCAATATAAAACTTGATCAATCAGACAATATTTAATTGATTTGAGTTTCAAAGGTCTTACCTTTCTCTTTCCCATGCCATCAGGAGGCTGTAACTTCTGTAGGAAAAATACAATGTCTTTGTACCAAGTGCATCCTGCCAACGAGGGTGTGACTTTAGGATCTCCATCATAGAACTCAGCTTGTTGATTCTCTGAACAACTGTTGATGAAATTAACCCCTAAGGCTTTATAATTAGATTCATCCAACAACCTAGCTAAACCTTGACCTTTAACCAATTTGGTAGGCTTTATTTCAAGATCAAATTCAAGGATTTTAGCAATCCACTTGCACCTTCTTCCGTCTATGTCAAGTTGAATGAGGATCTCATTCATGGATGTTGAAGGGACATATGCAATGACTTTTGAATGTAGCACATAAAATCTGAAAGCTTTGAGAGCTTTAACCAAAGCATAGGCCTGCTTTTCCATGATGTCATACTTTATTTCAGCATCTCTCAGTGCCCTACTGAAAAAGGAAATGGGTTTCTCTAACCCTTCAACATTTTTCTGCAATAAAACAGTTTCTATTGTGTCAAATGAAGCAAAAGAAAAAATCAAAAACTCCTTAGAGTAGTTAGGACTAATGAGCACAAGTGCTTCAGTCAAGGCCTTCTTTATTTGGTCAAAAGAGTTACGAGATTCAAAAGTCCATTTGATTTCATTTCCTTTCCTCGACATGGTTGTGATAAACTTCACCAACTCATCAAAATTTGAAACAAACCTTCTCAGAAAATTAATTTTCCCCAAGAAAGACTGAACTTATTTTTTCGATATAGGGAGTGACAAAGTTTGGATAGACTCTACCCTACTTGAATCAATCCTTACTCCCTCATTTGACACAATGTTCCCCAATAATTTCCCTTCTTTCATGGAAAATAATGATTTTTTTGGATTTAGAGAGAGGCCAAATGATCTACATTTCAAGAAGACTCTTTTCAGATGATCATAATGTTGTTTATCAGATTGTGAGAACATTGTTATGGCATCCAAATAAATGACTACAAATGTGTCCTTCTCTCCAATAAAAGCTATGTCCATGTCTCATTGAAAGGTTGCTCCTGTATTCATCAATCCAAAGGGCATCTTAGCGTACATGAATGTACCCCAAGGAGTGGTGAAGGTTGTCTTCTCTTTGTCTTCAGGTAAGACAGAGACTTGATTGTAGCCAGAAAATCCATCAATCATAGACATCATGGATGCACCCATCACCCTCTGTAATATCTGTTCCATCTTGGGAAAGGGGTAATTATCGTTCTTAGAGCTTCTGTTCAAATTTCAAAAATCAACACAAAGTCTGAATTCTCCATTCTTCTTTCTCACTGGGACCAAATTGGCCACCCACTCAAAAAATCTCAAAGGAATGATAATCTGGGCATCCAAAATATTTTTTACCTCTTTATCCATAATAGGCAGTAGCATAGGATTTATTTGTCTCAATTTCTTCCTAAATGGTTTGGCTTCCTCCTTCAGTGGGATCTTATTCTCGATGATACTTGTTTCATATGTTCTGGGGTCTTCATATGTCCAAGCAAACACATCAGCAAATTATTTTAACAACTCAGTGTATTCATCTCGTTGTTCTATTGACAGGTTGCTTGAAAATTTGACAAATTTTGGGTCCTTCTCTTTACAAATATTACACTCAGATACATCATCATCATCAGTTGAGTTTTTAAACTTTACTGCCACATCATTCCCATCGAGCAATCTTTCTAAAGGAACTATTCCCTTTGGAATGTGGTTGTTAAGCAACTGAACAATATGGTGATTAACAATTTTATTTAAAAATACATCAGCATGAGGGTTACTTTCGGAATCATGATCTTGATCTATGTGTAATGCAGAGAACTCATCGACAGACTCAAGAAACTTTATGATCTCAAGATCATCCTCAAACACCTTCCAATTCTTGACATTGTCAGATATATAGGGTCTATATTTCACCTCTATATCATACTTGAGTTTAGGTGGCAGTGGGATTCTGAAATGGCTTACTGAAATAGCCAAAGAATCAGCCATGGTATTCTCCCTTCTTGGAATAAATGAAATGTTGAAAGCTAGAAAGAAATTGTCAATTAGGTCTGACACCTCATTCATGTAAGTATTAAGCCTAGGGTGCTTATCTTGATAAATATTTTTGATCTGATGAACAATTAGCTCTACATCTCCAAATAATGATAGGTCTTCTATTCCCATGTACTTTGCAGCCCTTAAACCTAAAACAAGAGCTTCATACTTTGACACATTGTTGGTAGCTTCAAATTATAACTTGTAGATGAGGGTATGGTATCTTGACACAGTGAAACAAAGACTACTCCAGCACCAACACCTTCCTTAGAAGAGGCTCCATCAAAGAACATATTCCAAACAGGGGTAGTTTGAGGAGGGATTTCACAAAAAACAATGGACTGTTTTCTGATTTCAAGAGGAGGTTCAGGAGTATTAGTCAGTTGCAATATGTTGGATCCCAAATCAATATCAAAATAAAAAATAGGATGGTTCGTGGGGTTTTCTTCATCACTGATGATGTACGCGAGTTGCTCTTCCCTTTAAAGTCTCCTTTACTCACCCTCGAATATAGGAATGGTGGCGTATGAAAGGCCCATCTGCAAGGTTCCCCCCAGTCTCTTTATCCAAGATCTAGATAGGAGCATCCTGAACTAACATCATCCACTATGATATCCATGACTACGCTCTTCATTGGCAGCTGGAACAGGGACACGGCCAGGTCTTTGATAACCCTGAGGCACTTCACCTTTCTAGATTCAAAAGAATACATGTCGTGATAGGTTTTTGTAACCTCCAACCCGAGCTCTTCCATGACAATCTTAGGCATAAGATTGTGAGATGCCCCTAAATCCATCAAGAAGTTATGAAACACCTTATCATGGATGTTCAATGGAGTGTAGAAGGGGGGGAGGATTCATACCTATCCTCTATCAAAGGCCCTAACATGACAATTGTCTTTTCATCTTGGAGGTTAATCGAGTCTGTGGAGGGAGGTGCAGGTTCCGGCTAAATTTTTTTTGATAGGCACCTTTTGAAATCCTTATGCTTGATTAACTCTGAGAGAGGTATGGGGATTCTAATATTTTGAATCTCATGCTCAAGGATAAAAGAGGAGGGAGGCTTCAAAATATCCTTCACCTCTAGGATAGGACCTTTGACCACTGGTGAGGGACTGTGTGTTTTCCTCTCTTTGTTGTTGTCTGCCATATCTTTATCAGGTTTCTCGGCTCTAGCAGGCTGCTCAGGAATGTCAAGATTTGCTTCTTTCTTCTTGGATCTGAGGTTATATTTATTTGGATCATTACTGGTCTTTTTTCCTTTTCTCAACTCATTCAGTTGATTACTCATGAGGGCCTCTTCATATGAAAACTAAGTTAAACTAGGGGACGAAGAGGTATCTCCAAGTCAATGGATCTCAGGATCAATATCTTCTTCCTCTTCCTCTTCATCATTAACCAGGTTATTTTGGAGAGGAGTTTGGATTTTCTGATCATCTTTGTCCCTGTTTATCTGATCTTTTTGGATGATCTGAGGGGAATTAGTTGGTCTTTTGAAACTACCCCTATTCTCAGAATTTTGGGAATTCATATAGCTATGCTTTCCTTCTAATTCGAACTTTTCCATTCTAGCAGAAAGTGATTCCAGTAGCTTGGTCACTTCATCCATTTGAGGGGGGACAACAAAGGAACTAGAAGTCGAAGTTTCAGACCTACCTTTTCCTTTGTCTCTATCAGATTTACCCCTAAGTTTGTCAGCTGCCACTATATTGGATTCTACTTCAAGGACTGCATCTGGCATATGAGCCAAGGATGTAGCCCTTCTTTCTCTCAATAGCAGGCAAAAATCAGGGTCGAAAGCACTAGCAGAAGTCATATTGGCAGAGGTTTATGTAGGTTTAAATTCAGTGGTAATATTTTTAAACATCTTATTAAATATCTTCGAGAAGTCTAAAACAGATTCCCCCTCTTCTCTCTTAAGTGCCCCAAATTCTGTAATATAATAAAGGAGATATTTTTTATTTCCCCGGTGTCTTCAGAATGAATCATCTAGAGTAGCGATCCCATCAATAGATCTAGGAGGAAAGTCCTTAAACCAATCACCGTCATCACCATCGAGGCTCTGTACAAAAAATCTCATCCACACATCTTCATTTTCAATGACTTGAATCTCTGCAAATCTATAAAAGGATCCAAGGTGCTCTTATGCAGTCACGTCTCCCTCCCCTGTGAACTGGGGCATGTACTTAAGGTAGTCTATGGCTGGGAGAGAATTCATAGGTTGAGGCAAAACCAAAGGGGTGTATCTAGCAGCCAATATCTCAGCCATCATGTTCCTAGGAGGATTAGCACCTGCCATTTGGATGTGAAATGGAAGAAAACCAGGAGGAGATGGAGTTTTGACAGGTGAGACTGGGGCTGTGCTTATGGGAGAAAGAGGAAAAGGTTTAGCGTTAGGAGATAAAGATGAGGGGCTAGAGGTAACAGAGGTTTCCCCTTCTATAACTGCAACAAATCTAATAGGAGGAGGAGTAGGAAAGTATTTTAAGTTCAAAGCTCTCTCCTTCCACTTCACAACTTCGGGGGAGAAAGGGGTGTCAAATCTCTCTCCTTCCAAAACAAGAATAGGAGGGGAGAAATCGGCAAGAAAACTCCCAAAAATTAAATTTCTTGAAACTCCAACAGTTTTTATAATAGGAGAATCAGAAACAGTTACTGGAGTTTGTAAAGAGGGATTATGCAAATTATCAGAAAAACTTGGCATAGCAGTAGAGGTACCTTTTTGAGTGATCTTTCCCTTTATGATAATTTCCTCTGGGTCAGCTTCAGACGCTACTAGAGGAAGCGGTGAAGTGGACCTCATGTGTCTACCTTTAGGAGCCAGAACTGAAATAGTGGAGTCGAAAAACTAGATTCGCCATGTGCAAGTTGCAATATTCAATGGTACTGATATTTGATGCACCTTCAGAATCATAGCTTCTTTGTCATTTGATCCTAGGGAAATGTCTTCAATATTTTCCCCGACAACGGCACCAGAAATGTTAGCACTAGAAGTCACCTTCAGATTGCGTTGAAAGTAAGCCCAATACCCATCAATTTATATGTCATGGGTTGGTTTTAAAGAGGTCAAATGGGTACATACTCAATGATAATAATGTTCTAACTTAGAAATTTGGACTAGCATGCACAAGCATTTGAGGTCTGGAATCAACTTCAATCACTAAGTTGGAGTAAGGGTGAATAGAGGGAAGACTTTGGTGAGGCGAGTGTAGAGTTATTCTATGGACATCGGGTCTTCCAACAGTCTAAGGAGGAAAAACTTAAACACAAGATCTGCTTGAATTCAAATTTCAAAGAAACTGAAATAAATTATAACAGAACTATAATATAACATTTATCGTAATATAGTCATAGCAATCCATGTGAATCATTCAATCATGAACTCTCTCAGTATCAGAGGAAAATAATATGGATAAAGAAAGGTGACTTAGATTAACCAAGATGTCTTAAAAACAAATACATAACCAGAGAACTAGTGTTCTTCACAAAAATATTACAGTAGCAGGGAGCCTAGCTCAACCATTTGACCTTTAAAAAATATCAAAACTGAGTATATATACTAAAAAATGATGCAACTACCAGGAATGTGATCATATCACTGCCTTCAAAGCCTTCAGTCGGCACCCTCTCTGTCAAGTTGTGCAGACCTCATTATGTCAAACGTGAGCCAGGTATAGTTATGTGTTTTAAAGGAAAAATTGCCCATAAGGAAGATTTGGATCGTAAGTGTGCCTTCATGACTGCTCTCTGCAACGTTTTCCATTTATGGGATGAGGCAAGGTCTCAATAACTGCCCACAATATTCAATAATTGTCTTCATTGGGATTAGAACTGGTCATGACACCCATAATTGTTCTCAGACGGTGCCAATGACTTCTTCGATTCCATCCTGACACCTCGAGGCCATGAATGGTGTTTGTCTGTGACCAATGCGAGCTTTGCAGGTGGCAGTCTGATAGCATATGCACAGGGGACGACCACACATTTCTCTTGGATAGAATGTTATATGAGCACATGATTGTGGGGCCACTCAAAGCTGGTTTGTATTTAGACTGCTTTTGGGCCCGCAATTCATCTCCCTTCGCCACATATCGCTCATGACTTACCATGGTTTCAATTGAGGGACCGCTCAATTAAATTATCACTCGAGCATGTTGTGTTCCCACAATGGACTGTGGTCGTCGATATCATGATCTTGGATGAGGCTTTCACGATCAGCATCTCAAATCTGCACCCTCCAAATCAATGGATCATATATTCTCTTTCGAAACAACGATCGAGATTTGCTTGGCGGATCAGCCTTTGGGCCTTTCAATAGTCAAACTTTATTTGCTCCAAGCAAATTATCCAGAGCTAGGGATCTGATGTCACACGTCTCTTACTGATCAATGGCTCGGATAAATTTTGGGCCTTCAGGACTTCAGACCTTCGACAGCTTCGGAAAATTCAACGCTGAAAGATTAAAACTGCCTTTTGATTATGCTTCAATCCTGAAACAGGCTGTTAAGAAAGATGCACTTTGTGTTCATGGTTGCGGCCTGCACGATCAAGGATTTGGACAACTGGCTATGGGTTTGGGAAGACAGAAGGATCAGTGATAGAGGCCAAGGAGATGAGTGCTCAAACACAAAGGGGAAAACAAAAACGACTTTGCCGACTGAAGGGGGAAATTAAGACTTGGTCTGCGAAAAGGATAGAGACAGGGAAAAATTATAGACTTAGGTAGAAACCACAAACCCACATGACTCTGACAAGTTCATGTGATAACACATGGAATTATAGAACTTGTAAATACTTTCAAGGTAGGAATTTCAGTCCCTTAAGGGAATCATATTATTTTCTTTAGTATTGCGGATTAGAATTTTCCTCGAGAAATTCTTAGGATCTAGCTTAGATAGTTGTGAAAGTTGTTCTTGCCTTTAATGATATAGAACCTTTTTTTCCTTTTAATTAGGGATTTGTACGTATTGATCTTATCGAGTTTTAAGGACTCATTAGAAGCTTCTCTAATGGATTTCCTAGCAATTTTACATTCTTTATCATACCAAGGGTTGTTCATTCTATTATTCATTTTACAAGACACCTCAAAAGAGAACTTGTTAATAGAAGTGGAAAGGGTAGTTGTAAAATTATGATAGAGGTATCCAATGTTGTCCTTATAAGTTAGGAGATGTAATTCACTATTTAAATTCTTTAAGAAAAGGTCAATTTTACTTTTTTTCAAAGTGCAATTGCCTTTGATTATCATAATTCTCTTCAATGGTGCTCTTGTGCATGGAAACGTTTAGAGTTAGGGTTAAAGGTTTGTGATCAAAGTCGGGTTCATGGTCATTTAAAAGGTCAAAAGTTATTATTTGGTTGGATTCAACGGGGATATCATATATCACATAATCTATGACACTGCTACCTAGCCCATGAATACAAGTCATTTGGTTGGATTTTGGCCACTTCATTACTCCATTGTAAATGATTAGGTCTTGAGAGTTGCATAGCTTGACAAACTCAGTACCAAACAAATTCTCAATTAGGTATTCAAATCTTATTTTATAGTTATTAAATAAAACAAGGTCCTCATCTAGCCATAAAGGATTATGGTTGGAATCATTGCTAAAAATAGTAGATTGGTTAGTTGCAGTCCTAACATTAAAGTCTCCTAGAATGAGGATATTACCTTCATTTTTCTAACAATAAATATCTTGTTCTAAATTATTACAGGGACAATTGCTATCTAGATTGTTTTTCTTATAAAAAGTATAATTAATAGGTGCAAAATAGTGAATTGCTATATACATCTTCTTAGCATTGATGTCTGAAATTTCTATCCAAATGTACTGATTGAGAGGGTCGATCTTATGAAGTTGAATGTGAGGAGAAATGTTCTTTCTAATATAACAAGCTATGCCTCCTATCCCTCTACGGTGGGACTTTTTGTTCCATGCCAACCACAAGACAAATCATTCTATGTTAGGGACCTAACCTACCTAACCCCTCAAGTGGGTAGAATAATATATTTCCATGTAATAAAGGTCAATATTAATAAGGCCTAGCAATAAGGAGGAATAACTCAAATGTAAGAAGACCTAATAGAAGCTTCCACTTCTAGAAGGATCTTCCTCTAGATTGTTCTTTTGGATAAATAGATTTAGTATAAATAGGAATAGAGGGTATGAGAAGCTTGTCTCATATATTATTGTAATAGATCTCTGCTCTGTTGGAGGTTTCCCCCTCGAAGAGGCAAGTGAATATTGCTCTTAGTAATCAAAGTGCTCTTTCTGGTGTTATTCTGGTATTACTTTGGTATTGTTGTGGTGTTGTTCTAGTTATATCATTGTTTATCTGCCATTTCTAGCTAATTATTTATGTTCTGCATACTATTTTATATATGGAATATTACAAGTGGTATCAGAGCACCTTCCTTAGTAGAAAATTGTGGGTTAAATTTTTTTCAGGGTAGAGACATATTCCAGCGTCTTTAAGCTACAGAGATTTTTCGTTACGCGCATAAACCCGCGGTCAAGGATTCATACACGCAGGAAATACAAGTGGTACTTAAGAGCACATATGTTGGCCACCCTTGTAATCCCTATTGGTACCCCTTCGATTGGTAGCGCATCAGAAAACACCTGTATACAGATCAGCCTAGATCTCTTGAAGTCCTCCATAGATAAACCAATCAATCGCCTGACTGCTATAGTGCCACTGAGAACACCACTCTGGAAGATACTCTCTAGTACCTGGGTAGTTAGGTAGTATGGCTAAGGGTACAGTCTAGCCTCCCTAGTTGGTGCCCTGAGATATTGGGTCGAGTACTACTATTGGACCCTGCACGTATATTAGAGAGTTATAGCACAAGGAAAACCCTTTGTCTGTAGAATCCTTCAATACCCTAACCCTTGGGAAGGAAACAAAAATATAACCAACAATATCTATTGCCTTTCTTTAGTGTCTTCTGCATTCTGGTTGCAAAATTACTACACATTTCTTCGTGTTAATCATTTGGGAATTTCGTCATTGCAGTATTCTCCAGGTCGGAGTATAACTCCGCAGGAGTAAAAAACAAAAAACAAGTATAGTGGTCCTGTCGACACACTTATTTTGGCCCTATTCCATTGGATTCCCATTTTCTCCCTAATCGCAGTCATACTGTTATCGGACTAATCGATAGGTGCGGACACTAACTGATCTCCCTAGATCCACCTAGATCTAGAACAACACACACCAGAACATGATGCTTTCCTTAAGTTTTAAATATTGAATATACTAACTAAAGAGGGATGGGTGACATACCGTTTAAATGTTGCTTCCTCTTGCCATCGCCATCCCAGCTCCGTTCCAATGCTCATACCATGATGATCCTGCAAAAGAACGCAACCAACCAAAGTGATAGTAATAGCATAAACTCAATACAAACCTATGTATGTGATCAAGGAATCATACAATAAAACACAACAAGATTTATAGGAAAGAATCATATTACTGCATCATATTAAATGTGAA
>SNQJ01S0050064.1:60400-75943 GCA_010110895.2 Picea sitchensis | reverse complement strand
CAACTTCTTTTCTCAGGAAAAGTTCTTCTCCCTTCTCTCTTCAGGAACTCAGGCCACTGACCCCTCTGAAGGAAACATATAGGTTTACATCATTAACGGTCATAGGGATGACGAAAATAATGTGTAACACATACCCTTCATTTTTACTCCTTTTTTTTTAGTGGACCCGACCCCTTCCGAGTTTCCCTATTTTGTCTCCTATTCCATTATATTTCCCTTCAAGAACTAATCTTCGTGGTACCTATCACTTATAAGTACTTTTTTTTTGGGTCACTCAAATGGAGCATTATTTTTCTCTACATGGTATTACTGACGAGTTGGCCAAACTTCACTATGTTGTCCTCTATATAGATCCTGAACGCTGGCAATGGTGGAAATGGAGAAAAAATTCATGTAAGGGGTATATTGCTTGGACCCAGTTTGTTGCTGAGATTTATGTCGGCTTTGATACCAATGCCCACTATCTCAATAATTTGACCAAGTTGAAATAGTCAGGCAGAGTGGAAGAGTTCATCATTGCTTTTGAGCATTTGGCCTTTCGAATAGAGGGCATGTCAGATGCATTCTTCCATGAATGCTTTATCAGTGGTCTCAAGGATGAAATCGGATCCCAGGTTCTCATGGCCTGCCCTCCAACTTGGTTGGAAGCTACTCAACATGCTAAAGAGGCCCAACAAGTTTTTTTTTCCTAGAACAAAAAAACCCCTTTTGTTCCTCACCCTCGACCCACTGATCCTAACCCCACTATCACTCCCCTCAAGGTCTAGAAACTAACTAGGGATGAAACAGATGAACGCCAACTTAAGGGTATTTTCTATAATTGTGATGAAAAAAAAATTGCACAAGTGTAAGGAACAAAAAAAATTTATGGCCATTTCCGAATATGTTCCTAAAGAGGATGTGATAGTTCCCCTTGTTGAAGAACCCTCCCTTCCCGATGCCACCCGGGAGCCTGCTGACCCACCTGAAGTTGACCCACTTATTTCCTTTCATGCCCTCACTAGATTCTTGGCCCCACAAATGCTCAAGCTCATTGGCTACATTAAGCACATGAAGGTCATCATCCTTGTTGATAGTAGTAGCACCCACAATTTTATTCATCGTTGCATTTCCCAGGAAACCAATTGCTATATTCATGTTGTCAATAATTTTCAAATCATGATAGCCAATGGTGGTCCATGAAATGTGGTGGGCATTGTGAAAATGTTCATCTTCAAATTGGACATTACCAACTGAAATCTCATATTTTTTCCATTGACATGGGAGGTTGTGACATTGTGCTAGGTGTTGAATGGTTACACACTTTGGGTCCCATTCTTATGGATTCTAAGGAATTAACCATGCAATTCCAACAGGAAGGACAAAGGTATCAATTCCAAGGTCTCACAGTTGGTTCTCTTGAGATCATTAGTTCCCATCGTATGGAAAATCTCCTCAAGAAATCCTACTCTAGTATCATTGCTCAACTCCATTCTATTCAAGTTGTTCAGACACCTTCTGTGCATCCTGACTTCCAAGCTATCCTTTCCAAACATCAAACTATTTTTTACACCCCTTAGGGACTTCCTCCTTCTTGTGGTGTTCATGATCATTCCATTCCCCTTGTTCCTGGCATTCTTCCTCCCGATGTTCTCCCTTATCATCACCCCTTTGCCCAAAAGAATGAAATTGAGAAAGTAGTGCACGAATTGCTCCAAGGGGGTGTTATCTACCCCAATACCATCCCTTATTCTTACCCTATGGTCATGGTACTTAAGAAAGAAGGTACTTGGCGCATGTGTCTCGACTTTCATGCCCTAAATAAGCTCACCATAAAGGAAAAGTTCCCCATTCCTGTCATTGATGATCTCTTGGATGAGTTGATTGGTGCTCAGTACTTCACTAAACTTGATATGTGTTCTGGCTACCACCAGATACGTATGCAAGAAGTTGACATACCCAAGACCACCTTTCGAACTCACGAGGGTCACTATGAGTTTTTTATCATTCCCTTTGGCCTGTGTAATCCCCCCTCCAACTTCCAAAGCCTCATGAATCATGTCTTTCGTCCTTTTCTCCGTCATTTTTTCTTAGTTTTTTTTATGATATTCTCATCTATAGTAAAAATTGGCAATCTCATCTTTCCCATGTGGATCGAATTATCCATCTACTCTTGCAACACCAATTTTTCCTCAAATGATCTAAATGTGCCTTTGGAGCTTCAGAAGTAGAGTACTTGGGTCATATTGTTGGAAAGGATGGTGTCCGCATGGATCCTAAAATGATTGAAGCGATGCAGGATTGGACTCTCCCCAAGACTATCAAAATAGTTTGTGGTGTTTTGGGTTTAACCGAGTATTATCGCAAGTTTTTTCAAAATTATGGGAAGATTGCAGCCCCTCTCACTGCTCTCCTTAAAAAGAATTCTTTCACTTGGACTCTCATAGCGGATCAAGATTTTCAAGATTTTAAGGAAGCTATGTGTACTACTCTGGTCTTGGCCCTTCTTGATTTCACAAAAACCTTTTTCCTCGAATGTGATGCCTCATGCAGAGGAATTGGAGTTGTCCTTATGCAAGAATGTAGACCTTTGGACTTTAATAGAAAACAATTGTTTGAACGCCATTTGGGCCAATCAAAAGGAAATGTTGACTATTATGCATGCAGGGGATCTCTAGCGCCCTTATCTCCTGGGGCAATGCTTCCAAATTAAGACAGATCATCAAATCCTCAAGTATTTTCTGGAGCAACGACCTTCCTCCCCAGAGAAACAAAAATGGGTAACTAAGCTCTTTCATTATTATTATGAGATCATTTACAAGAAATACAAAGAAAATGTGGTTGTTGACTCTCTTTCTTGAAAATATGAAGATGAAGGGTCCCTTTTTTCCCTCTCCTTCATTGTACCAGATTGGCTCCAAGATGTACTCCAAGAATGGCTACATGATCCTAAAATCTCACATATGATCCAACAATTGAAAGCCAACTCTCCAATTTCCCTAGGGTACTCTTGGCACAATGATGAACTTCGCTACAAAGGTCGTTTGTATTTAAGTAAACAGTCACAAATTAAATCCACGGTGCTTTTTGAGCTTCATGCTACTCCCACAGTTGGGCATTCAGGGTTTACCAAAACCTATGACCCAGTCAAACATTCTTTTTTTGGGATGGTATGAAAAAATATGTGCGCACTTTTGTAGTATAATGTGATGTTTGTCAATGCAACAAAGGTGAAACCATCAAACCTCCTGGCACTCTCCAACCGCTTCCGATTCCACCCGCTATTTGGAGGGACATCTCAATGGATTTTATTGTGGGATTACCTAAATTAGGAAATAAGTCTGCCATCATGGTGGTTTTGGATTGTCTTTCCAAGTATGCTCATTTCTATGCTCTTCAACACCCATTTACCACATCAACGGTGGCTCAACTTTTCATGGATCATATCTTCAAGATTCATGGCATGCCTCATTCTATTGTTTATGATCGAGATCCAACTTTTACCAGCAATTTTCGGCAAGAACTGTTCAGACTCCATGGCACCCAATTGCATCTCAACACCACCTATCATCCCCACACTAATGGTCAAACTGAAGTCGTCAATAAGTGTTTGAAGACTTATTTAAGGTGTTTTGCCTCTGAAACGCAAAATCAATGGGCTTAATGGTTACCATTAGTTGAATGGTGGTACAACACTTCTTACCATACAACTACTCACATGACTCCTTCTGGAGCAGTATATGGCCAAAATCCACCTTCAGTTCTCTTCTACATGTCAGGTGTATTGAAGGTCCAAGCAGTTGACCAAACACTTACAGTTCATGAGGCTATTCTCTATACCCTCAAAGAGAATTTGGTCATGGCTCAGAATCGCATGAAGCAACAAGCTAATCAAGGTCGCTCAAAATGGAAATTTGTTGAAGGAGACCAGGTATTTCTTCGGCTACAACCTTATAAGAAAACTTCACTCAAGGTCGAACATTGTCAGAAACTAGCACCCAAATTTTATGGTCCTTATACAGTTCTCAAGCACGTTGGGAAGGTGGCCTATCAATTAGCTTTACCTAATCATTCTAAGATCCATCCTATTTTTTTATGTCTCTTGCTTAAAGAAGGTGATTGGAACTAAGTGCCAAACTCAAACCAACCTTCCCGAGTGGGATAAAGAAGGATCCATCTAGTTGCAGCCACAAGAATTTTTGGACCAACGAGAACATCATCTTCATCAACGTACCATCAAGGAAGTGTTAGTTCAATGGAATGATACAACTCCAACAGATGCCACCTGGTAGCCCACTAACATTTTGTAGCAATTTCCTCATCTCAAGCCTCGAGGACAAGGTTGATTCTAAGGGGGAAGGCATGTTAGGGACCTAACCTACCTAACCCTTCAAGTGGGTAGAATAATATATTTCCATGTAATAAAGGTCAATATTAACAAGGCCTAGCAATAAGGGGGAATAAGTCAAATGTAAGAAGACCTAATAGAAGTTTTCGCTTCTAGAAGGATTTTCCTCTATATTTTTTTTTTTGGATAGATAGATTTAGTATAAATAGGAATAGAGGGTATGTGAAGCTTGTCTTGGATATTATTGTAATAGAGCTATGCTCTGCTGGAGGTTTCCCCCTTGAAAAGGCAAGTGAAAATTGCTCTCAGTAATCAAAGTGCTTTTTCTGGTGTTATTATGGTATTATTGTGGTGTTGTTCTGGTTATATCATTGTTTATCTGCCATTTCTAGCTAATTATTTATGTTTTGCATATTATTTTATATCTGGAATATTACAGGACCTTAGACTCTTCATGCTCTCAAGTTTCAACTAGACAAATAACATCAATATCACTTGGGATCCAACTTATCATAGGACCTTTGCACCATGGAAAGCCACGACAGTTCCAAGAAATTATCGTGAGTGTCCCAAATTCCTATTTATTATTATCCTTCTAGTCTCTATCCCTAACAATAGATTTTCGATTTCTAATTAATGCCCATTTTCCTTCTTTCTTGACTTCTTTTACCTTTTGAACTTCCTTAATTCAGCTTGGTCTTCGGGAATGGGGTCTTCATTTATAAATATTCACCCTTTTAAGCTCACAAATTTACTGAGTATGCTATATTTATGGTCATTACAACTTACTTTGACATGGATCAACCTATCTTTATGATCAATTATTTTCCCCAACATCTTTGCTTCTATGAGGTAAGTTGTTTCAATTTGTGATTTATTTTTTAAATATTCTTTTTCTATTAGTAACACATCCTCCTTTTATTATTTTTTTATACCAAAAATTATATATATATATATATATAAACCTTTTTTAAATTCATATAAATTTAATTTATGAATTTCTTAATAAAGATAAGTAAATTCATTAAAACACATATACACGTGTTTAATATTCTTTATTTTATATAAATTTAGTTTATGAATACACGTGTTTACAATGAACCACAAAAACTTGGAAAACAAAACATTATATATCTTAAACTAAATTAATAATTATTTATAAAATATATATTAATACTTATTATTATGCATTGAATTCTATTCGCCCACAAATTTTTAAAATGGATAAAACATGTGACCATTTAAACATAATGTTCAAAGATAATTAATATATAAAACAAAACCTAACATTGTGAAGTGATATATTTTGTTTGCTAATAATTTTTTATTTTTTAAAATTCCACATAATTTTGAATATAATATATATTAAATTAAAGATATAGAGAATTAATACAATACATAAAATAAAAGGTCTAAAATAAAAATCAATATATATAAAATTGTGAATCAAATATTATTTTTTACATTTTTCTAATAAATTTTATATCAAACGATATATAAATTGATTATACATTTAATTTTTATTAAATATGGTTTAATTATATAATTTAATAATAATAATAATAAATTGTTTTTAAGGTTACGGTTAAAGTCAGATACCAAATTAGTGTATGAGATTCTTTGTTTGTGGAATAAGGGATCTCTAGTATGACTTCAATTAATATTAATTATTATCCATTAACATTATTTTCTAGATTTAATTTATATAAACGCATATCAATGTAATATCAAATAAATAGAATATTAAAAAAATTGAATTATTATTGATTTTCAAAGTTTTTGAAAAAGGCTAAAACATACTTTATAAATATTTCATTCGATTTCAAAGTACTTACACTAATTAGGAAATAGGTTTTTATGTTCATTTATATAGAGGGTTTTATACTCTTAATAGTGAAAGGGATATTTTAATATATTTATGGACATAAGTATTGAGGGTATTTTACCCAAGAGTTTAGATTGGTGGGTGATAGAGTACATTGTTAAGGCATTCCGTTATGTGAGGTCACCAAATCGAAACCTCGGATTACCTTGTGTGTCATGTGTGAGAAAGATTGGGCACGCCACTAGCATGGCCTAGTTGTCGATTCTACGAGATTGAAAAAAAGGTATTGGGAGTATTTCAATTTAGCCATAGATATGGATACATATATTTTAAAAAGTAAAGGTAGGAGGAAGCATGTGCATCTAAGCATGAATTGAGAAAGCAATATCTTGATGGATTTTGAAGGGGGGAGGAGGAAGCATGAAGATTCCAATTCTCAAAATAACATAGTAAAATAAACTATCTATATGAGCACGAAGCACAATTCCTTCCCAAATGGATAATAAAGATCAATTACAACTAATTCCTTGTAGATCCAATAACTCAAATGCATCCACATAATTACATGATAAGTTTAGAATTCCATATGTCAATAATGATTATATTAACCTCTCTATATACATATTCTCACTAATTTCACATATGAGCCTATTATTAAGTCAACCCATGTTATATGTATTTAACCCCATATATGCTCTCATTAAAATCCTACTAGTTTAATAAACAAAAGGAAAAAAATTAGGTTGGGAGCAACATATTACGAGTTTAAATATATTCTATGTATTTAACCCTATATATTCTCTTATTAAAATCCAACAAGTTTAGTAAACAAAAGGAAAAAGATAAATTGGGAGCAACATATTACTCTTATTAAAATCCAACAAGTTTAGTAAGCAAAAGGAAAAAGATAGATTGGGAGCAACATATTAGTAGTATAAATAAATTGGAGACACATATTTGGACAATTTAATAAATAATTTTTTAAAAATAGATAAAAGGAACAAACATGTAGTTGGATGTCAATTTAATATCGCTTAGACATATGAAAACACAATGTCATCAACTGATCTGAATTTGATCAATATATTATTTGTCATCTATTTTAGTACTTTCTAGGTGGAAAAAATATAGGAATAAACTTGCGGGGCCATTTCGGTAGCTAGTCCAAATTTGGAAATTTGGGTCCAAAAAACTGTCTAAAATTTTCCGAAGTCATTTTGAGGCATCGAACAAAATGTTTTTGGGTACAAACCTTAATATGAAGGAATATTATATATTCTACACACCAATACCTTTCCAATGTTGCATATCGTTCATCATTTATAGTTCATATGAGAAAGTTATGCCTCTCACAAGTTGACCTATCGTATTGATCACCATGATGCGATTGGATGTTGTGTGAGCCTCCATTACTTAGAAATGTGGGGATAGCCATGTAGTGAATTTTCTAAGAAGATTCTAGAAGGTCCAAAACCTTATCACAATTGAAGGTTGAGGAAGTCAAAACCCTACCCCTAGATGGCTACAAGGCTATGTTAAATACCGGGCCACTAGGAGGAGAAGGGGTTCCATTTCTATACTATTGTATTTTGTTCCATAGCTGAGAAAAACAACTAGGAGTGGGAAATTAGAGAGCATAAAAGAGGGGGTTAATGTTCTATAGTATCCTAACATGCCATAGGTCTTAGGTAACTCTATAGAGAATGCCTTCTCCTTTGTACTTGCATTATTTCCATACCAGAGAAAAGATAGTAGAGCAGTCTCACCTTCTAGTTGGGTTTTCTCCCGTAAGGGTTTCGCAAAGAAAATATTTGTGTTATCATGTGGATGGTCTGTGATTGTACTTTATTGTTCTCTATTTTTTGCATTTTCTCTATTTCATGCATAAGTAGAAAATCAATAACTAAATATTTAGGAATCTAAAGGAATTTAACACTCATAGTGTAGATTTAAGTTTTATTTATGAGACCTGTTGTGAAAAACTATTCCGGTGGAATATCCACAACAGTTTACAGATCATCAACCATTAAAAATTGAATACAAAATCACAATATAATAAAATTTAATTTTATATATCATAAAATTGTTACTTAAGTGTTAAAAAAAGTGATTTAAATTTTTTATTTATTTTATAAATCATAAAATTATTACTTCACATGTTTAAAAAAATGTCTTTTAATTTAAAAAATAAAAAAATTAAAGAAAAATTAAAAAATTCCCATTGTTAAATCTATATTATTTAAAAGAAATTAAATTTAAAAAAATTATGAGTAAAGTAGTAAATAATGGTTTTAAATCCTTATCAAATTCATGAAAATAATTAATTATATAAATTGGTTTATATAAAGTCTCCCACGACACTTATCGAGCATGAGCACTCCTTGGGAAGATTTGGTGACTGAAGAGACAAAGAGCATAAGGAGGAATCGATCAGTTGGGAGAACAAAGATGTTTAGGTGTGAGCAGGAGCACCTTGGGTGAACACTGGTGACGTGCGACACCAAGGGGACACACACCTTACTTTCCTTAGAACGATTGACAAATACTTGGGTTGCATTTGGGCAAGGTGAGACAACTTGGGAGCATGCCAAAGGAGTGAACTCGCCTGCCATCTGTAACATGGGCGCACCAGAGAGGTTGGACGACCCCATTGGCACACCCACGAGGAGTCATGACGATCAACACTAAAGAGTGCACAAGGCAAGGAGCGTACACCCAAGGATGGGGCGCGTCAGTCCAAGAGACAAACGGTTGATGGATGTGCGGGCTTGGATGGGCACACCAGATCCACAAAGGGGCGTGACGAGTCATTTGAGTGTGGTTTTGCAAAGGGGCGCGACACACCAAGAGACATGATGTTTTTCACAAGTGATCCTTGGAGTTCCTATAAGAGCAAGGGCACACAACCAAAGGAAGGCATAGAGCATTTGGGCAAGATATTTGGAGAACAAACTTCTGAGGCAAGTCTGAGGTAATGAACCGCGACAACGAACTAAGGCAGAGTTGTCAAGATGGAAGACAAGTAGCCAAGAGTTGGACATTTTGGGAGGTTTTGATGAAGTCTAGAAATGCAGATCTGTGGAGGCATGTGTGAGGCAGAACCGAAATCTTTGTTAGCTTGGTGAAAGTCTACGGAAACAAAAGGACAATAAGTTTGTGGTTGTGGGCATGTCTAACGTACATCGCAAGAGGTTGTGTAAACAGTTGCAAGAGAGAGTCTTGGTGTGACCAATATGTTTATGAGTGTCTTGGTGAGGTGAGGCGAGTAGTGTGACTATGTCGAAGTTGTAAACTAAGCCACTAGTGGTCATATTCTAACCATTTCACAATAACAAAGACTTAGTCGGGTGTTAGGCACGGTTTGTGCCGCCCACACTATATTTGTGTTTGTCTTCGTTTGTCCCGCAGTTGCTCTCTTGGTTTCTCATGTTCATGGAATGAATGTTTATATATGACTAAGTGTTAAATTTTGTTAACAATTGACTAAGTATACAAGAGTTGCACTAGAGTAGGAGTGTGACTAGTCGGTAGCCTAAAACAGGGTACGGGTTTGCTCTAGGTGAAAATGTGTAGTCCGAACAAAGTATTCTTGGTGTGCAAAGCAACCAAGTAAGAATCATCGCAGTGTCGCACGCCCTCAAGAAGTGAACGATCACAAGATGTGATCATGTGTCGTGTGGAGTCATGACAATGTCTTACTCTAAATTTTACTTTCTTTTTAAATGAAATACAACTTTCATATCAATGTTTATTGCATTAAAAAATGCTTTATGCACTTTAAAACCAATGAAATTAATTCATTCTTTCTTTAATCTAAAAAAACATTAAATATCATAAAATGTACCCTATACAAATTTAATTAACAAAATTAACCAATAAAAATGAGATATTTTATTTATAAATTAATATTTTAAATGCAAATATAACATTAAAGCAATTTGATCCATTACAAATTAATGATGTATATTCAAATAGCTTACAAATTAATGATGTATACTCAAATAGCTTAAGGAAAAAAAATATTTCCTTTTTATTGTTTCATTTTTACTAGATTTATAAAACTATAAACTGTAAAATTTTGTCTGAAATTCAGAAAATTGTTATTCAAATGTTGAGATTACATATTTTAGGTGTTTTAGAGTTAAATGAGTTAAATAGATTTATGCATTTCATTTTCTAAAAATTTGAAAAATTGCAAATTTCAATGATTAAAATTATATATTTTAAGTTTTCTAGAATTTTAATAAACACTGAAATGAATTTATGAATTTAAAAACACAATATAAAATATAAAATTGTAATTTTACCAATAATTAAATTATTGTTTGCATAAAAAAAATTAAAATCAACTGTAAAAGTACAACGCCGTTGAGATGGAGGCAAAGACGAATCGATGCGACCGTTACATGAAACTGAATATTCGCTGCAAAATTAAAAACGATAATAAATTCTCACATCAAAATAATCTGCCATGCATACTAATACGCGTACCACACCTGCGCGAACGCTAATTTAATATAGTGCCTACATTTCTGATCTACCCGACCAACTCTTCTGTATATACTTTTTATACAGCGCCCTAACTGAATTTTTTTTTATCGAAATTCATGTCATAGTTCTTCCAGAGGCAGATTGAATCCACCCGGAACCTACGAAAATCTTAAAACTCATCCAATCAACGAGAAAACGAAACGGGGTTCGGACGAGAGAATGAAATCTTCAAGAACGTTTTTATCTTTGTACACCGCCTTACATCTATAAGAATTTAGTAGGGAAATCTTGTTGGAATTTGGGCAGACAAGGGAAGGCAATCTCTGAAGCTTTGAGCTCTCTTTGGTATCTGTGTATATAAATATATAATTAATGTAAGATGAGAATGGCTGCGGTGGGAGAGAGCACAGTGTACACAGTAATTGCTGGACCAATGTCTGCTTTAGCTGCAGAAAGCAAAGTAATTCGTTCTCAAAATGAGTGAATGAAGACTCCCAAAAAAATGCAAAGTAATTCGTTTCCAGAATTTCACGAATTTCCTGAGACTGCAAAGTAATTCGTTTCCAGAATTTCACGAATTTCCTGAGACTGCTTTTATTTCGACCGAGTGTAAAAGGATCACCATGCTCATCTTCATCAACAAGATTATGTCCAGGGTACACAGTCTCATTTTTGGTTCAGATCTGCCGAGAGTTCTGGAAGAGATGAAAAGCTCATTACAGCCAAATCCAGAGAGCATGGTAGGAGACTGGGTGTTGTTCACACAATCTACTGTGATTTGGGTATATGGATACCAGGAGGGACCTTATCTTTTACCAGGGATCTTTTCTTTGGAATTCATAAGACAAAGAATTATCTCAGAGACTGAACATTTTCTGAAAGCACACAAGGCTTCTAATCTGAAATTTCCTTTCGCGGTAGGTCCATCTGTGGTGAAGAATAAGTCTTGTTTGCCCCAGATTCAATCCAAGCTCGGTGAATTGGGTTTCACATAGTTGCAATGGAGAAGATATGATCCACATCATATCATATCAAAGAGAAGATTGGCCAGTAGACAAGGTCCCTATGAACATGAACATGTCTAAGGATTTGATGAGTTGGCAAATCTAGAGACCTGTGCAGAAATGGAGGTCACCATGCAGCATGATCAAACAAAACCAACGGAACCAGCTTCTCAGTAGGTCTCAACACGGAAACATTCCCCTAGGTTGGTTATCAAAACTCCTAAAATAAGCATCTACAATAAGAGGAATAGTTCAGAAGAGCTAGGTGCCAGTAGCTAGCAAGACAGTCTCAAGAGAATGAAAATCACATCATCATCCCAAGTAGTTGACCTGGAAGAAGAAGAACCCAAAGGAAAAACATGCATGGAGATGGTAGAGGCTACAACCAAAAACGATGAAACCAATATAGAAAGCAGGCCACAAAACGAAAGAAGCACAAAGGTTTTCAGCAGCAGGAAATACATATTTAGCCAAACGCCCGACGCAGTGTATCAGTCCAAGGAAGATTTAATGAATCAGTATGTTGTGAAGGGAAGTATGGCAAACAGTGAAATAAGAGACCTTTTACTTGAAGTAGAAAAGACTTCTCAGCATAAAGCTTCCTTACTCTTAGTCAAAAATGTGGAGAAAAAGACATTTAACATTGCATTGGTTGATGATGACAAGGTATCCAAGATCAAAATGCACTATGAAAACATCGTTGCCCCTCACAAAGTAAAATTCCATAGGAATGTCAGTGACATGTCATATTCTGATTCTCTGAGCTTGGCTCTAAAAGTTGCAAGATTAACAACATATGCATCAAAACTAGATGGACAACTGAAATAGGAAAAAGTGTTCAGCAAAGCCTGGATGACACAGGTCAAAAGGCTAGAGTATGATGGTCCCCAAGGGGTTGAAAGCTTCTTTGGATGAAAAGGACAAGATGATCCAAAGTCTAAAGAAAAGGTTGAAGATGTCACCTACAGATCATCCACAGACAATAGAATTGACTACATTGGAACAGGACAAAGAAATATTCAAACAAGAGGCACTCGACTACAAGGCTAAACTGCTCAATAGAATTGACTACATTGGAATAGGACAAAGAAATATTCAAACAAGAGGCACTCAACTACAAGGCTAAACTGCTGCAATTGGAGAAAGAGAAGGAGAATTGGTCACTAGTGCAGGCAGCGACATCAGACATGGCAGTCGTTATACCTGCTAATACAGAGTTTGGATCAAGCATTGAGGGGTTGGTCCAAGCTATTTCCCAGGTGAGCTTAAAAACAGTCGAGATCAAGAGTCTCAAAGGGAACATGGAAAAGTTGAAGCAAGAAATGAAAGTGAAGGATGAAAAGATGGCTCTACTCCACAGAGAAAATCAATATTTGCAAGAGAGAGTGAGCAAGCTAAAAACCAGGTTAACGGGCAAGACTTTATTGCAGGGAGCCAAACATGTAATATGGGACACTATTGTTGTAGATATTGCTAAATTCAGGGTTTATCTGAATTTTATCAATGACAAAGATAATATGATTGCTATAGCTCAGAACAAATGCATTGTTGTAAATGAAATATTAGCAAAGAATCCCTTGGAGTGGGCCCAAAATGCTATTGATTTACTAAACGTTGTACCAACTGCTGAACTTCAAACCATTGGTGTGAAAGACATGATGGTGTTGATCATTTCAACCAGGAGGATCATTGCTAAGAACAACTTACTCGGATCGGTCCGAAACAAAGCTATGCAAATGGAATACAACATACAGGAGTTTAAAGACACTTTTAAAAAATTGTTCGCCAAAGGTCTTTCGTCATTCTGGGATGGTAAAGGCTTGTTATGCAATCAAGAAGACTATCACTCTCTCCTCATGCAATGCATAACGGATCATTCTAAGTTCGAGGATATGGAAGAAAGTATGAAAGGCCCGAGTCTGGTAGAGTATTTGGCTACAGTTTTCGAAATTTTAAACAAGTTTAAAACAGTGAAGGTCAACATGCCAACCATGTCCTATGCTACATGAATTGACTTGGAAATTTTGATTAAAGAGATGATGGATTACAAAATCCCCTCTGATCCACAATGGAAAGAAATCGTGTGGTTGGGTAAGACAAAGTGCAATGTCTCCGGAACCAACAGGTGATCTCCAGGTGTCACCATTTTTGAAGATCCAGCAGAAGCTCGAAACGAGGCAGATGGCACAGAAGAAGTCGAACAGTGAGAGAAATTGTTCATGATTTTGAAACGTTTTCTTTTTGCTAATTATTGTAAATCGTTTCGTATACCGAAAATGTCAGTCGAAACTGTTAGAGAAACTGAAATGTTTCAGTTTCAGTTGTTTTGATCAAATTGTATAAGTATTGAGAGACTCGAATTGATTAATGTTGGCAGAAGTGCAAGAGAACCTTTTGGTTGCATCAAACTCTATTTGTAAATTTTTTGAATCTGAATTGAATATAAATGTAGAAGATTTTGAAGTCTCTATGAAAAGATTCTAACGGGTGGTGATATGAGCCTTGTTTCCCTTCCTCATATGTATTTCTTGTAACTTGCCATTTCATTTACATTTTCTTCTCTTTAAATTGGAGAGTTTAAAGGCCCAGAATTCATCTTGTGGTGCTCTTGGCTTAAGCAATTTAAACTGTGTGATTGTCTTCTTAACTTATTCAGAATCCATTTCAGTAATGCTCAAATGCAGTTATTTGTTCTCTTTATCTTCCTACACTCTTTATAAATTTAAGAATAACTCAGATTCATCACCTCATTTATCCTTTGTCCTCTGGAGAGTTCTATCATTCGATGCATTGTTTTCATTCACTTTCAGAATTTTTACTCCATAGCCTATAATGTTCCTCCCCTTCTTTGCCAACAACTCTACCAAAACCCCCAAAACAAACCGAATCTAGTCACCGATTCCCATAGATATATCAAGTGACACAAGAGATCCCTCTCTGAGTTGAGCAGGCTAGTGCCTCAGCTCTAAAGCCGGTTGAAACAGTTACCTCTGTCGTTTGTCTATTCAGCTGGACAAAATTTAAAGAGTGCTAACATTTTGGAGCCGCTGTCGTGGACAAAAATGAAAAGATATTCCCTGGGAAAAACAAATTAAAGCTTTAGTTTGATCCCTGAGGGTGACAGTGGACCAAATACCTCACTGGCTGAGATTCTTTCTACCCTGGTGACTCTGTTATTCAATACCATTTGCACCACACCTTGTGAGATAGAAGTCCTAGCTCCTAAGAAAGTTCACACCAGGAGAAATCCAGATCCAGAAGTTGCAATCCTTGTGTCTAATCTGAAAAGCTTGTACGCAGAAGAAAAGGAAAGCCTGTGACCCCAGTGTTGCGCCCAGATTGATATCTGTCCTTGCCTAGGGACGGATTGACTAGCATCAAAGACCTTGTATTCGACATGAAATTTGAACAATCCCTATTCAAAAATAAGTCTAAATCTTGTCTAAACGAGACTATCTTTGATGAAAAAAGGTTATAGTACCTCATTTTAGCCGCATCTGTCAAGATTGTAGTGACCCCTGCTTAGAACCAACATCCACTCCGACCCCTCACAACAGCTATGGAAGCCAGATCTGCTCCCCTCATTCTACCTGCTCAACTACATGAGTTGTCTCAAGATTACAATCTAAGGATTAAACTATATGATGTTGAAGGTAACATATCAGCTCAAAAACATTTAGACTGTTTTAATGATTTCATAGACTTGGAAGAAGTAGACTACGAAAATGTGAAGATGAGACTGTTTACACAAATTCTTGCAGGAGATGTGAGGAAGTGGTTCAGAGCCCTTTCGACAGGTAGTATTGTAAATTTTGAAGCCTTTGAGACAAGCTTTCTTGCAAAGTGGGGGGACAAGAAAAATCCCCTTCAGTTGTTGACCCAGTATAACAATATGA
>SNQJ01S0050064.1:42470-56881 GCA_010110895.2 Picea sitchensis | reverse complement strand
TGAAGTTGACCTAGAGGAAATTATCAGAAAGGGAAAGACCGCTAAAAAAGGTACCTCCATTATTGTACCAAGTTTTTCTGATAATTTGCATAATCCCTCTTTACAAACTCCAGTAACTGTTTCTGATTCTCATATTATACAAATTGCGGGAGTTTCAAGAAATTTAAGTTTTGGGAGCTTTCCTACTGATTTCTCCCCTCCTATTATTGGTTTGGAAGGAGAGAGCTTTGACACCCCTTTCTCCCTTGAAGTTGTGAAGTGGAAGGAGAGAGATTTGACCTTAGAATACTTTCCTACTCCTCCTCCTATTAGATTTGTTGTAGTTGCAGAAGGGGAGAATCATGTTCCCTCAAGCCCCTTGTCTTCACCTCCCAGGAACACTGTCCCAGTTTCACATAGCCCAACTCCATCCCCTCTAGGTTCTCCTTCAGTTCACATACAAATGGCAGGAGCTAATCCCCCCATAACTAGAATGTAAGCTATAGTAGCTACTAGGTATGCCCCTCTTGTCCTGCCTCAGCCTCTGAATGTTCTTCCAATGGATGACTACCTTAAGCAGTTGCCCAAGTTCATAGGTGAGGGAGACATAATTGCAGAAGAACATCTTGAAGCCTTTTATAGTTATACAGACAACCATTCCATTGAGAATGAAGATGTATGGATGAGGATTTTTGTTCATAGCCTTGATGGTGAGGCTAGGAAGTGGTTTAGGAATTTTCCCCTTGGATCTATCGCCGGGATTGAGGATTTAGATGATGCTTTTCTGAGGCAGTGGGGGGACAAAAAATACTTTTTGTATTATATCACAGAATTTGGATCCCTAAAGAGGAAAGAAGGAGAGTCTGTCTTTGATTTCTCTCAAAGATTCAACAAAATGTACAATACGATCCCTCCTGAGATAAAGCCTACAAAGACCTCTGCCAAAATCACCTATGCCAGTGCTTTTGACCCTGATTTTTTCCTTTTACTGAGAGAAATGATATCTGTCTCCTTATCTCATATGCAAGATGCAACTGTGGAGGTAGAATCTAACATAGTGGCATCTGATCAACTTAGAGGGAAATATGATAAGGACAGGAGAAAGAGTAGAAATGAAGCCTCAAGCTTTGATTCCTCTATTTTCCACCCCCAAGTTGATGAACTTACCAGATTAGTAAAATCTCTTTCTGTTGATATGGAAAAGTTAAAGTTTGAGGGAAAACATACCTATATAAATACACAAAATGCTGATAACAAAGGTGGTTTCAGGAGACCTAATAATGCTCCTCGGACTCTTACAAGAGATCCCAGAAACAGAGAAAGGGATGACCAAAAGATCCAAACTCCCTTACAAAACAACCTTTTGGCTGACGAGGAAGGAGAAGATGAAGAAGATGATCCTGGGATCCATTGATTGGGTGACACCCCTCCATCCCCTCACTTAACCCAATCTACATATGGGAAGTCCTTAATGGATAATAAAATAAATGAATTAAGTAAGGGAGAGAAGGAAAAAGAGAATCCTAGTAGATATGATTTGAGATCTAAAAAGAAAGGGGAAAAGACTAATGCTTCTGATTAGCCCACAAAAACAAAAAAATCTGCCAAGGCTATGACAGTTGGAAGCAAAGAGAAATTTTCTCAAAGCCCCCCAGTTTTGGTTGAGGATCCTATCCCAGAAGTCAAGGAGATTCCGAAATCTCCACCTTCCTTCAGTTATGAAAATGAGATCCAAAAAATCAAAATCCCTGTGCCAATTTCAGAACTGATAAAAATTGAAGAAGTTAAAAAATGTCTTTCCAAAATGTTGTTGTCTGAATCCTACTCAAATACCACTGACTCAGTTAATATTCAAGATGAAAATCCAACAGTCATCTTAGGTCCTTTGATAGAAGATAGAGATGATTCATCATCTCCCTTCTATACATCACTAAACATACATGATAAGGTGTTGCATAATTGTTTGATGGACTCAGGGTCATCTCACAATCTCATGCCCAAAGCAGTCATGGATGAACTCAGATTAGAAATCACAAAATCCTACCATGACTTATATTCTTTTGAATCTAGGAAAGTGAAGTGTCTTGGGGTCATCAAAGATCTGGTTGTGACCTTGTTTCAGTTGCCCATGAAAAGTGTGGTCATGTGCARTGGCTGATGTTCCCCCCAAATTTGGTATGTTAATTTCAAGATCTTGGATTAAAAAACTTGGGGGAACTTTGCAGATGGACCTCATATATGCCACCATTCATGTGTTTGGGGGTGAGCATAGAAGACTTTATAGGGAAACTCAGTTGGCCTACATCATTAGTGATGAAACAGACCCCACCAACCATCCTATTTTTTCTATTGACACTGATTTGGGATCTAACCTATTGCATCTCACTAATACTCCTGAACCTCATCTTGAAATCAGAAAAAAAATCCATTACTCTTTGTGAAATCCCTCCTCCAACTACCTCTGTTTGGAATATGTTATTTGATGGATCCTCTTCTAAGGAAGGTGATGGTGTTGGAGTGGTCTTTGTTTCACCTTGTCAAGAGACTATACCTTTGTCCTACAAGCTAGAATTTGAAGCTACAAATAATGTGGCAGAGTATGAAGCTCTTGTTTTGGGTTTAAGGGYTGCAAAAKACATGGGGATTGAAGAKCTATCARTATTTGRGGATGCAKAACTAATTGTWCATCAGATMAAAAATATTTATCAAKCCAARCACCCTAGGCTTAAGACTTACARAAATGAAGTATGGGACCTAGTTGACARTTTCTTCCTAGCTTTCAACATTTCATTTATTCCAAGAGAGGAGAATACCATGGTTGATTCTTTRGCTGTTTCAGCAAGCCATTTTAGAGTCCCATTGCCACCTAAACTCAAGTATGATATAGGGGTGAAATGTAGACCCTCTGTACCTAACAATATCAAGCATTGGAAGTTGTTTGAGGATGATAATGAGATCAAAAAGTTTCTTGAGTCTGTTGATGAGTTATCTGCATTACATATTGATCAGGATCAGTTGATGTATTTTTAAATAAAATTTCTAATCACCATATTGTTCAGCTGCCTAACAACCACATTCCGAAGGGAATAGTTCCTTTGAAAATATTGTTTGATGGGAATGATGTGGTAATAAATTTTAAAGGTTCAACTGATGATGCTGAAGTGGTTGAGTACAATATTGGTACAGAGAATGATCCCAAATTTGTCAAGTTGTCAAATAGCTTGTCAAGAGAGAAAATGGCTGAATATGCTGAGCTGTTAAATGAGTTTGTTGATGTGTTTTCCTGGACATATGACGATCTCAGGACATATGACACAAGTATCATTGAACACAAGATCCCATTGAAGGAAGAGCCAAGCCATTTAGGCCGAAGTTGAGACAAATAAATCCTATGCTGCTGCCCATTATGGAGAAGGAGGTTAAAAATATTTTGGATGCTCAGATTATCATTCCTTTGAGGTATTCTGAATGGGTGGCCAACTTGGTCCCAGTAAGAAATAATAATGGAGAAATCAGTTGCGTGGATTTCCGAAATCTGAACAAAATCTATAAAAAAGATAATTACCCCTTGCCCAAGATGGAACACATATTACAAAGGGTGACAGGGGCATCCAAGATGTCTATGATTGATGGATTTTCTGGCTACAATCAAGTCTCTGTCTTACCTGAAGATAAAAAGAAGACAACCTTCACCACTCCTTGGGGTACATTCATGTACACTAAGATTCCCTTTGGATTGATGAATGCAGGAGCAACCTTTCAGCCAGCCATGGACATATATTTTATTGGAGAAAAGGACAAGCTTGTGGTCATTTATTTGGATGACATAACAATGTTCTCACAATATGATAAAGAACATTATGATCATCTGAAAATATTCTTCTTGAAATGAAGAAAATTTGGTCTCTCTTTAAATCCCAAGAAGTCATTATTTTCCATGAAAGAGGGGAAAATGTTGGGGCACATTGTGTCAACTGAGGGCGTAAAGATTGATCCAAGCAGGGTAGAAGCTATCCAATATTTGTCACTCCCTAGATCCAAGAAAGAAGTTCAGTATTTTTTGGGGAAAATTAATTTTCTGAGAAGGTTCGTTTCAAATTTTGTTGTGTTGGTAAAGTTTATCACAACCATGCTGAGGAAAGGAAATGAAATCAAATGGACTGCTGAATATCGTAACTCTTTTGACCAAATAAAGAAGGCCTTGATTGAAGCACCTGTGCTCATCAGTCCTGACTACTCCAAGGAGTTTCTGATTTGATCTTTTGCTTCATTTAACACAGTAGCAACTATTTTATTGCAGAAAAATGTCGAGGGGTTAGAGCAGCCCATTTCCTTTTTCAGTAGGGCACTGAGAGATGTTGAAATAAAGTATGACATCATGGAAAAACATGCCTATACTTTGGTTAAATATCTCAAAGCTTTCATATTTTATATGCTACATACAAAATTCATTGCATATGTCCCTTCAACTTCTGTGAAGGAGATCCTCATTCAGCCTGACATAGACAGAAGAAGGAGCAAGTGTATTTCCAAGATCCTTGAATTTGATCTTGAAATAAAGCCCACCAAATTGGTTAAAGTCCAAGGTTTAGCTAGGTTGTTGGATGAATCTAATTACAAAGCCTTGGGGGTCAATTTCATCAACATTTATTCAGAGAATCAACAAGCTGATTTGTCTGATGAAGATCCTCAAGTCACACCCCCATTAGCAGGATGCACTTGGTACAAGGACATTATATTTTTCCTACAGAAGTTGTAGCCTCCTGATTGCATAAAAAAAGAGCAAGGTAAGATATTTAAAGCTAAAATCAATTAAATATTGTCTGATTGATCAAGTATTATATTGGAAAGAACCTTTAGGAGTGCTATTGAGGAGTATAGACCCACAGGAAGCCCAAAAGATCATGTATGGTTTTCATGACATTTTATGTGGGGGGCATCACTTCTGGAGAACCAAAGCCTACAAGATTCTTAGGGATGGATATTTTTGGCCTTGCCTCTTCACTGATGTTTTTTCTAAAATCAGGCCTTGCATTAAGTATCAGAAGTTCTCTGGAAAGTTGCAGCTCAAGTCTTTGCTATTGAAGCCTGTGGTAGCTTCATGACCTTTTCAACAATGGGGGCTATATTTTATTGGGGAAATCCACCCTGCTTCAAGTGGCCAACATAGATGGATATTGACTGCCACCAACTACTTTACTAAGTGGATAGAATCTATCCCCACAAGAAATGCTTCCCACAAAGTAGTCATTGGTTTTCTTGAGGATATTGTGGAAAGATTTGGTTGTCCAAATAGAATTCTCACTGATAATGCTTCAACTTTTAAGGCTGAACCATTGATTAAGTTTTGTGAACAGTTTGGAATCACATTGATTCACTCTACTCCTTACTACCCCCAAGGTAATGGACTGGCAAATCCCTCTAACAAGAGCCTTATTAAGATCATCAAAAGACTGTTAGAGGACAACAAGAAGGCATGGGATTCAAAGCTTAAATTTTCTTCATGGGATGACAACGTGACAACAAAGAGATCTCTTGGTGTCTCTCCTTTCCAGCTTGTGTATGGAGTTGATCCCACATTTCCTTCTCAGCTTGCCTTGCCCTTGGAAAAATTCTTCCAAGATTAGCAAGGAGAACCAGATGATATGATTAGAAGAATACAACAACTGGTAGAAGTGCAATAGACTAGGGAGAAACTACTGGACAAAGCACATGACCATCAATAGAAGATCAAGCAAGCTTTTGACAAAAAGGTCAATAAAGAGGATTTCCAACTAGGAGATTTAGTACTTAAATGGGATGCACCTAGGCAAGATAAAGGCAAGCACAGTAAATTTGAGGCCTTATGGATCGACCCCTTCAAAATTTATGAAGTTTTTTCAAATAACACTTACAAGTTGCAGGATTTGGAGGATGTTGAAGTTTTTGGTAGCCCTGTAAATGGGCATTTTCTGATTTTGTTTTTTACTTAAGCCATTAGTGGCTTCCCATGTCATTGTAAATATCATTTTTCTTTTGTTTTGGTTTTTATAAGTGACTCCACAATCCAATACTAAGGCACTGAAACTGCAAAAGGAGTTATTAGAGCCTCACAGGGAGGTCTCTATCCCCCATGGAGCCTATATGTTAACACGAGGATCTGCAGACTGTTTCTTAAGAATCAGACAAAAAATGAGGTTTACCCTTAGGAGCATTATGGTGTAAATCATGTGACATTCTGCCCATGATTTCCATAGAGAAAACAAAAATATTGGAGGCCTAAGCAGCTCAAGCACCCTCTCTCCACCTATCACATCTCCCTTCCCGATACCTCCTCTCACCTCCCGACACCTATCCCACTCACATTCCACTCTCCCTTACACATCACCTCATCCCCGCCTATCACACCTCCCTCATTCCTCTGCCACCTCTGCCTTTCCCTTGCCACTGCAACCTCGTCCCAACCTCCACTCCCCCAATCGATTCCTTCCACATGGTCGTCGCTCACTCGTTGGGCCATGTGAGTTTTCTCCAAGCACCTCGCTCCACATCACCCCTGTGCATACGCTATTAGGCTGCCACTTGCAAAGCTCGCATTAGTCATAGACAAAGACCATTCATGGCCTCAAGGCGTCAGGATGGACTCACAAAATTCATTGGCACCGTTTGAGAATAGTTATGGATGTGAGGCCCAGTCCTAATCCCAATGAAGACAGTTTTTGAAGACTATGGGTAGCCGTTGAGACCTCGCCTCATCCCATAAATAGAAAACGTTGCAGAGAGAAGCCATGAAGGCACAATTACGATCCAAAGCTTCCTTATGGGCAATTTTTCCTATAAAGCACATAACTATGCCTGGCTCGCGTCTAACATAATGAGGTCTGCACAACCTGACAGAGCGGGTGTCAACTGAAGGCTTTGAAGGCAGTGATCTGATCACATTCCTAGTGGTTGCAACATTTTAGTATATATAGGCCGTTTTGATATTTTGTTAAGGTCGAATAATTGAGCTAGGCTCCCTGCTATTGTAATATTTTGATTGAGAACAACTGGTTCTCTGGTTATGTATTTGTTTTTTAAGACATCTTGGTTAATCTAAGTCAACTTTCTTACTCCTTCTTATTTTCCACTGATACTGAGAGAGTTCATGTTTGATTGATTCACATGGATTGTTGTAATTGTATTATGATAAATGTTTGATTATAGTATTGTTATGATTTCTTTCAGCTTCCTTGAAATTTGAATCCAAGAGGACCTTATGTTTAAGGAAAATCTAATGTTCATAGCGGACCTCTTCACATTTCTCACTAAATATTCCTCCTACTCACCCTTACTCCAACTTACTGACTGAAGTTGATTTGAGACCTCAATGGTTGGTGCATGCTAGCCCATATTTTTGAGTTAGAACACTATTATTATTGAGTTTTCTCCATTTTACCACTCAAAACTTAATTACCTGTGACATATAAACTGATGGGTACTGGACTTACCTTCAATGCAATCTGAAGGTGACTTCTAGTGCAAACACATTCGATGGGAAATTTTGTTTCATCTTGAAGGATAAGAATCCCACAACCCTGGATCAAGCCAAAGAGTATAACGCAAAAATTGAAGAGAACCTTCTTGACTCAAAGGTTGATCCTTTTTCAGTATCCTCGTGCCAAGAGAAAAGCAAAGACCAAATCCTCTAGCAGAAATACACCGGATCCAATTGCTCTCTTGACTCATAAGATAGACCAGATGAGTACTCAGTTTTTCCAAGCTTAGAATCAGATCATGGGTTGATTAACCACCATGGAAAGAAATCAGTTTTCCTTCAGACCTCAGTTTACTAGACAACAAATGGATGCCACAGGTTGGAAGCCAAGGCCTCAACAAGAGGAAAAAAATCCTGACACATTGAACCCGGTTGGAATGGTCAACACAAAAGAAACACCATGGTGTTCTCCTTGCCAAGAACCTCACCGGGAGGATGAGTGTCCCCAACCTGATGAAGACTCCTATGATGGTATAAACTTCATGGACATGATTTGAAACTTCCGAGAAGAAGATATTACCAAGGAACAGATTGATGAATTCATAAAAAGAGGAGATAGAGAGGGGCGACTCAAAGTATTGAATCAATTAACAAAGGATTAGAGAAAGGAATTAAGAAAAAATGAAGTCTTGATGTACACAAGAAGAAACAATGCTCCAGTTCCTCCACCACAATATTCCACTCCACTTCAGCCAGAGGTGGAATATCCTCGTCCATCTACAAAAAAGGTGGTCCCACCACCCCCACCTCCAGTCAGTGAATTGCTTCCAAAACCAACTTTGACAAAAGAGGAGATTCATTTAAATATAGACGTTTTCGGCTGTGTTTGGAAAGCTGAATATGACATTCCCTATGATGGTAATGTGAAAGATCCCATCTGTGAGAAGAGAAGTTTTGAAGTTATTGAAAGTACCAGCTGAAATGGAGGACCCTCCAATAATGTTGAATACCATGTATCTTGATCGGTAGAAGGATAATAATCCTCCTTTTTATCTCTCTTTGGGGATGAATGGTCTTCGTTTGAACAATTGTGTGCTGGAATCTAGAGCCTCAACCAATGTGATATCCGTGAAAGTAATGGAACAAATCGGTTTGAAGACAACCCAAACTTATGGAAATGTATGTGGTATTGATTCCAAGAAGGTCAAAGTTTACAGGCTTTGTGAAGATGTTGAAGTTTACATGATTGACTTCCCTCATATCAGCCTCATTATGAACATAGTAGTGATTAATGTTCCAAATGCTTGGGGAATGCTTCTATCAAGAAGTTGGTCTACTAATATTGGGTTTTTCTCAGTATGGATCTCACCCATGCACATATTCCTATGGGGGATGACACTTTTGAGATTTTATATAGTCGAGAGTGGGTTAAGAAGCATGTGATGGATCCCAACAATCTTGATTACACAAGTGAGTGAAAATTTGATTTACCTCATCATATTATTGAGTATGATATTTGGGACCTTCCTTTTGCATATGAATATTCCATAGATACACTATTCCCAAGGACAAATGAGTACAAGGAGAAGCTTACGAAGTTCCAAGGGAAAGAACCGAGGTCCATCCAGATATTGAAGAAAGGAGATAAAGAGAACAAAGAATGTGAGAAATCCATTAAAGATGCAGTTAACACATAACCTCCTTCTTATCCTTACATCGAATATATACCTTACATCAACTACAGTGAAGGAATTCTTTCATTCATGTGGGATAAGAGGAAGGTAAAGCCTAAATACGATCATAAGGATAATAGTTCTTGGCTTGGTCCTTAGATCATCAAAAGAAGTCCGATAAAGAGAAGTAATATTTGACGGCCTTAGACAAGAGAAAGATGACATTACTAGTAGATGGGTCTCTTCTTCGACCCTACATTCAAGAAACTTGACTTCTTCAGGGCCCAGGCCCCAGGCCCCAGGTAAGTAGGTAGGTCATCTTTCTTTCTTGCATTTTCATTTTGATTGCTCATGGTAGTTTAGGTGCATTTCATTTTTAATTTTTCTCTTCTTTCATATTGGTTTCATCATATTACATGTTTAGTTTGGAAATTAAAAAAAAAAAAAAACGCAAAATTTCATTTTCTAGATTAACTGTTATTTGATGTATATGGAAGAAGGGTGATAGAACCACCCTAGATTTTACATTTGTATGTTTCAATGTAGGCACAGGTCCACCAGGAGATGTTGCGGTTCTCATGCACTCTACGGTGAGTACATGTCCCCAATTAGGAGCCAGATGTTATCCCCATTTCCCAGGGATAACTAAGGAAATGATGTCTCGAGGCCCTTAGGTTGCAGACATGGAGTAACGAGAGGAAAATGGCTGACAGTGTCCACTTGCACAGAGAAAGGCCCACCTCACCACCATAGATCTCAGGTTCATCATGAGGGTATCCACCACATCATCTTGTTTATGAAAGACATTGGGTCTTTCTCTATGAGGTACAAGCTATGTATTATGGTGAGTGTCATTTCAATATTTGAGGAATTTGAGTCTATTGCATATAAAAGTTGCTTTTGATTATGTAATCTCTGCTTGGAAGTTATGCTCTTTTCCTTATTTCACCTTGGTGGTTGAAATTGCATCCTAGTAAGTGGTCATCCTTACGGATGGGTTTTCTACTGAGAGGTCCCCTTGACAAGTCACTGTGCCATTCCTGATCATATTTAACACTTTCCACACTTCATCTCCTCGCCTTCTTATCTTTTGGGATTTTCGGGTGTATTAAACCAAGAAGGGATTGTCCCTCATTTCATGGGAAGAAGGGGATCAAGGTCCATAGGCTTGTAGATGGACTAAATTCCCAGAGGGTCAAAGTAGATGGAAAAAGATAAAAACCAATCTTGAACCTTCTAGATGCTCACTCAGGATATTGAGGAAAAGAAATGAAATGACCATACAAAACTGATGGGACGTGAGAAAAATAACTAAAACAAATTGCCAAACAA
Source organism: Picea sitchensis (assembly GCA_010110895.2). NCBI lineage: Eukaryota > Viridiplantae > Streptophyta > Pinopsida > Pinales > Pinaceae > Picea > Picea sitchensis. The sequence goes on along the minus strand of SNQJ01S0050064.1, from coordinate 46,441 downwards.
GGTGGGGCATGTGTGAGCAATGTTTTCATGCTTAGGTAGAAGTCTCACATTGGCTTGACTTCAGGGAAGCATAATGTGATCGAGGTAGAGTCAAGGTGGGCATTATTTTTCATCGTTAGGTAGAATCCCCACCTTAGCTTCCTTATAGAAACTTAGGTAGAATCCCCACCTTGGCTTCAACCTAGAAACATATTAACAAAAGGCAATAAATGGGCTTGGAAAAAGGATGCGTTGAAAACGAAGGTGAAACACACCCTCTACAAAGGCACCCATAAATGAGACACTATGATCCCTTGTATGTCATGAACCCCATACCCAAAAGTATTTCCCCCATCCACTTCATCTTCTACACATGGCTTAGAGGGGGTTCCATCTTGAAAACACTCCTTAACTTAGGGGATGATTCACCCAATAGGTCACTTTATGAACCATCCCATACCTAAACTTGGAAATTTGCATAGGGTCTTTGAGCACTTATTTAATTTGATGAGGTAGATTTTGATGCACATTATTAGATGACCCCTTTATTGATTTTATTTACTTGTCATGATATGTTTGACTTGAGATCCTTGGAGGGCGTATTCATTGTCTTTGCAGGACCTTTCTTGGTGGACAGTTTTGGAGGAACAAGCCTAGCTTGGGCTTCCTTGGGGCTTGAAGCCCATAGGTTGGATACCATGACCCACACCTTGGGAAAAGAAGGAATATGAACGTTACCTTTAGAGGAAAAATAAGACACCATGGAGGACCTCACCTAATCCCTACTAGCCCAACATTTTTCTTTTTGAGGCTAAGACATCGCACTTGGAGGGCTTGACGTCACCCTAGGGATAAGGTTTTGGTGGTGGAGGCATTGATGATTGTGACTTGGAATTTTGGGAGAGGAGAAGCCCTACCTTTATGGAGAAGACCCTAGCACTTGGGAAGAAGGCCTTTGGAGGCCCAACAATTCATCCCCAAGCTCAATGTCCACCTAAAAGTGTCAAAACGTCACCCTAGAGAGGGATGATGCCATATTAAGGTTTCTTATGTGCAAATTTTAAAAGTTAAATTTGATTTTATGATCTAAAGGGGAAAAGTAAGGGTTGTTGACCCCTTACTTTGTGGTTCACTCTAAATTTAAGTAGACAAACACTTTTTAGGAGATTTTTATAAATAGAGATCAAACTCTTGTCATTTTATCATAGCATTCTCACTTGGAGAAACACTCCTTGGCTGAAATTTGCACCCTATTTGGGAAATTTTACCTATCTCTCTTTTCTACTATCTCTTGTGATGATTTTTCTTGGCTATTGGATGAGGAAGTAAGGCATTATTTCTCTTGGAGGCTATTTCTTTCTGTTATGGTGGATTTTTCTTGGTTAGAAAGAGTTTATCTTGTTAATGCTTGGACTAGGTAAGGAATCTCTCTTGTTATTTCTTCTTTTCTTGGTTACAAGGTGTTGACGATTAAAATCGCCATGAGGATTTCGCCCGCAAAGTATTGCTAAATCATATTAAGTATAAGCTAATGATATATATAATACTAGTAGGTGGGACCCACTTGTACATTGGAGGATCATATCTGGTTCATATTTGATGTTTTTACTGTTGTTTGACACTACTTACAGGTTTGAGAATGATTGATAATCAATGTTGGTTCTATTCGCGAGAAATGAATGATGGATAAGGCATGTTGTGTGTTGTTTCTGTTGCTCTAGGCTCTAATGTCATGTTAAAATGGCTTATGATATCCATTGTTACCTTTCTATTTAATCCTTGAATTATTACTTGTGCCACCTGCAAAAGATACATGTTAGTAACAAAAAATAAGAGCAATTGAAAAGGGATAAGAGTAATTGAAAAGGAAGAAACTAGACTATACTAATATGCTACACTATATGCATTGGAATTAAATGGATTGTTGTTAGTCCTAGCTAACAGGGTTAGTGGCTATATGATTTATTGGCTTATATGGAAAAAAATGTGATGCGCTCTATGGTGTGGTTGGCATTGGTTAATGTGACATAGGGTGGCGCTTTGGCAAGTAGTGGATGTTGGTTTTGATGCATGGTTTAATTGAATGAATTAATGTATTAGTGGGTTGGCATGTACTAAGGAATTGAATGACTGGAGGATGGAAGCGACGTGCATTTACTGCACATCACTCCATACCCCTCCCACTGGTTGTCACCCTGAATATTGTTCAATTGTGTTCATTGTGGTTAAGATCCGATTTTCAAGCAGAGGAATAACTGCTCAGCCAAGCTCATGGTTTTAAGGTTTTTCGTGGTTACAGGTATGTCTTTTCGCCATCCATGAACCTGCTCTGGTTATGAAATAGATATTGGCTCGATGATGTATGGGTCTATTCTTTCCTTAAGTATGGAAACTGTGTAAATTTGTGATATTTTTCTGGAATGAATGGTTGGTGTGGTTTCATTGCAATAATGTTTGAAGTCACAGTTTCATTGATCATTCTAAGTGTTATAAGCCATGAAGGCTCTTTGTCATCCTTATTGGTCTTGGTTGAAGGGTTTTCATTTAGTCCAGATTGGCTGGCTGTCTCCACACATTCTTATCACCATACCCAGTCGTTTGTTGTTATGGGGTTTGTTGGGTTTGAAACACTTTGTGTTATTGTGTATCGTTTCACTTGGGTATGGGTTCATTCATGTTACTGATGTTGCACATTAGGTTATGATGGTTGTTATGCCAAATGGATTTCTTAAGTTTGATTGCTATTTCTTGGCTTTGTTTTATCTCAGCATTCTTCGGTTGATTGGGAAAACCATGAGGGTTATACCCTGCATGTTCTAAGTGTTGTTACAGGACCAGAATGAGGCCCTTTCTCCTCTGTTCATAGTCCCTCCTATCATGGGAATTGTCACCCTGTTTGTGAAGTTATCGGTGGTATACCCTGTGTGTGCACTGTTGGTCTCAGAGGTTCTCACTCGATGTTGGGGGTCGACTCCAATCTCCCTGTGTTGGTCCTCAGAGAACACCCTTGACTTCTCAAGCCCGGTTTTGATAGAGGGAACCATTATGTCCTGTCAGGTATGATGTTGGTTGTTATGAGTTGGTGGTGTATCGTCGACAATGTTCTATTGTTGGCTCATCCCTATTGATTAGGTTGACAGTGGTTTTGGTTATTATAACAGTCAAATTGATAACCTCAACATGGTTAATTGGTTGATTGGAGAAATGATATTGTACATAGTTGTTGTCTTTCACATTGTGATTATTGAATTGTTAACTGAACATTAATTTTAATTGATTAAGACACAACAATGCTTCATGCGTAAGGCACGGGTATGTGTGGCCTTCCTACAACATGTTAGGTTGAGTTAATGATTGCTGTGACTGTGGGTTTTAAATTTCCAATGGGAGTATTGGAATCTGGGTGATTATGGCGTGGATATCCACTATATATGCTTGGATATTACTTGAGTACGCCATCGGATATGGTCACAGGTTTTTAAAAAATATGTTTTTTTTCGCAATTTGATCGATTTGAGAAATGGAGTTAGGCACACTGTCGATGACTCCTTGTATTATATTGATAGCTCAACGTCGTGATGTTTATATTCAGATTAATTAAACATGTGCAATCACATAAATGCTCTTGTGTTTTTTTGAATGGTCTGTGTATCCTACATCATCATATAAGTTGACAGGGTGATTGTTGTGCGTTTAAATGACAAGTCGGGATATATTGAGGATTGTGTTTTGACTGTTCACTGTCTATGGTTGGTGGATATCATGCATTGTTTCAGAGATGGACATGGATTATGTGACAATATAGTCCCATTACGACTTAATTGTTAAATGAACTTAAGGAATGGAATCATGTGTGATTTTAGTGTCTGTGTTGATTTGAAGAAATGATTCATGGACAATGTTGATGTTTTGATAGAACATATTGGAACTAGTGATTGTGTGTTCATTTAGAATTTTTTTAAAATATTAACTAGGACAATTGGGAAGAAACA
>SNQJ01S0050064.1:7234-26874 GCA_010110895.2 Picea sitchensis | reverse complement strand
AAGGGTATTTGAGGAACTATGTAGGAGGACAACAAAGAATGTGGGTAAAGTGGTTACATTTAGGAGAACATTGCTACAACACCACCTTCCACATGTCCATTGGTATGACACCCTTCCGAGAATTGTACATATATGATGCTCCCACTTTGGTAGACTTGGTCTTCGGGGAGAGCAGAGCTCCCAAGGCCAAGGATTGGATCATAGAGAGTCAGGAGATTCTCAACTGGTTGAAAGAGAACCTGTAGACGACGCAAAACTGACAGAAGATAAGTGCAGACAGACACATGATAGAGCACAAATTTGAGGTTGGAGATTTGGTTTTCTTGAGACTCCAACCCTACAGATAGTCATCTTTGAAGAAGAGTGGGGACGAGAAGCTCAATCCCAGATTTTATGGTCCTTACAGGATCATGCGTTGAGTAGGCGAGGTTTCTTACAAGCTAGAGATTCTAGAGGGGAGCAAGATTCATAACATGTTCCACGTGTCTTGCCTAAAAAAGGTAGTGGGACAATTCATTATCACATCAGAGGATCTTCCCCCATTGGATAAGGAGGGAAAGTTGGATTTAGTTATGGAGGAGGTTTTGGATTTCCGGGAGCGGAAACTGAGGAGCAGGGTCATCAGAGAGTGTTTGATCAGATGGAGAGGGCTTCCAGTAGAGGATGCTACTTGGGAGAGCAAGCAGGTGTTGCAACATCCTGGACTGGTATTGCTTGAGGACAAGCAATTTCGGGAAGGGAGGACTATAATGTCCCTTTCCAAATAGGAGCTCTAGAGAGGAGGATTAATGGTCTAAACTGCCCCCTTAGACTATTTCCAGGGCCAAAGAGGGGTAAAAAGGGTTACTAGAGGTCACTCTAGTCACAGGTGTTATATTCAGAAAGTGACATTGAGCTAAAAAGGGTTAAAAGTGATTTTAAGTCATTATGAGATAAACATAGAAGTCAACAATGAATTAGGGTTTCAACAATGATTTAGGGTTTTGGAAGTCAATAGTGAATTAGGGTTTCAACATGATTTAGGGTTTTGGAAATCTATAAAGGAAGGGTCAGCGACCTAATTCATCATTATGAATATTATGACTTGTCATTGAGGAGAAGAGGCGCATATCAGGAGAGATAGTTCAATGTATTCCAGGAGGAAGACACCAGTTGGATGGTTTCTATGTTGAAAGACACACCCTAGTCACTAGGAAGATCATCCAGGTCTTCCATCATTCTTCATTGATTCCGCAGTGCTCCCATATTTCAGGTATTATCTTTTAGTTGCTTATTTGTATTCTGGCTAAGATCCTTTTGTCTTTTGATCTAGCCGAGTGTTGTTATTTTATTAAGACGCAATTGCTTATTTGTATTTCATCTAAGATCCTTTATCTGTTGATCTAGTTGAGTATTGTCAGTTTATTTAGCCGCATTCGGCCATTTTGTAATCCACAGAGATATCATAATACAAACTTTGCAGTCCTTTGTCGTGTTTATTATTTGTATGATCATTTATATGTTGTAAGCCTTTGATCCTACACACACATTAGCAGTGTTTCCTAGACTAGCCAAGTCGGGAACATTACATATTTTAGTGTCTGTGTTGATTTGAAGTAATGATTCATGGACAATGGTTGATGTTTTGATAGAACATATTGGAACAAGTGATTATGTGTTCATTTAGAAATTGTTTTAAATATTAACTGGAACAATTGGGAAGAAACATAACTCTTACAGGTTGTTGTGGAAGACATATTGTCTTGTTTTGATGACACTATGTTAAAGATCTGATTACAAACAATGATAAATTTAATGCACATAATTGATTGAATTATACACAATAGTTTTCATTTGATCACAATGATTATTTGGTTGGTGTTATTTCTTTTTATGTTTGATATAAAATGGTTTATGGATTACTTAATTAATTTTATGAAAAGTATCCACTCTCTTTCCTTACCATTATTTCTCTTTTCTCTAATTACAACCCCATCGTCTTCCCACATTCATTTTTCACTCCATGTTCTTAAAATTTAATTACAGTTAAGAATTTTTTTGTATTGAAGCAGTTTGGAATCACAGTTTATTGGTTGGATCACGTTGATATTTTATTTGGTTTGCATTGCATTTGGCTGTTGGTTTTCTTTGAGAAGTAACCATGTTCTTTTCCCCCTCATTTTATCATGTTTCACTCAATACAAACCCCTTGCATATCCTAGGACCTTTTGTTCACCCCGTTCTCATTGACAACAATAAAAAAATTGTATGGATTGGATTGCATGAGTCTGATATGTTGCTGAGCCAAAATTTATTTCATACTTTGAAAGAGTTGTCATGTATGGTTGTTAAAGGAACTATTTTCTAATCAATTATGCATATAGGAATGAGCTCTTCAAACAAAAGGCTGAAAACCGAGGCCCACCATGCCCCTGTCAAGGAGAAAACCACTACTTCCCCTTCCTCACCTTGAAATGATTCTGATAAATATGTTTTCTCCCACATGCATTGGAAGGACAATTACTGTCAAATGATCAACGAGGTGAGACCTATAGGCTCCACACAGCCTAAGGCAGATTCAAAAGGATTAAAAGGTGATAGCAACAACAAGAGAAAGATTGCCTCACAGACTGTAAAATATGGATTTTAAGTTTTATTTATTTATTTATTGATGAGAACAGTTAACTTCAGATTTTCGGACAACATGTTTTGGGATATATTGGTAATATATTTTGGAAATAATTTCAAATATCATTGAGAAAAATTGTCAAATATGAATGTGATGATGGGAGTCACAAGGAAGGATGTTGTTAAATTAACTAGCTATGTTATGATTCTTAAATCTAAAGGGAGTCACAAGGGGTCCCACCTACTAGTTATTATTTATTTAAAACCCTTATTATGATTTATTACTTTTCCCCCTTAACTAAAAATTGGTTGAGTTATTAGTTAACTTAACTAAGGAAGTAGTTCAACTACTTCAACTAATTATAATTTTCTTAAAGGAAAAAGGAAATGGAGGAACAAGAGGAGGATAGAAGGAGAAGAATACTAAGGTTTGCTCTTTGAGTTTATGTTGAGATAGTTCAGTTTTCAATCATTCCTTAATTGATCATAAGCCTAATTCTTTTTTATGATAGCAGGGTCTTATTGTAGACAACGAGATTCAGGGTTGAATTACATCATTCAGACACTTGATTTTCAGAGGTGTTGATCTATCTTTGATAGTCTGTGTAGACTTGTCTGTTTGTGAAATAGTTTTCATGACTGACAAAGGCTATTGTGCAGAGTCGAGTGGGCAACAATCTGTGGCAAGCTGAGCCGGTTTTTAGAGTTCAGTGTTTTTGATTTTCTATCAGAGGTCCTTTTGTATGTTTCATCAGGGAGGTCTAAGTTTGACTTTGGTCCAAAACTTCTTCATGAAATTTTGTAAAGAGAATGAATCTTTGGTGAATTGGAATGAAATAAAGGATTTATTTATGTCTCATATGTCGTGATTATCATCTTGGTGTCTTTACTTCTATCTCTACATTTATTTCAGCAACTGTTTTATTCAGAAAATCATATAAATAATGAATTTTCTAGCAAGCTTTTATTTATAAAAAGGCTAGCCTAAGCACTTGTAATCAATACTTGTGAGTTAGGATATTAGTTTTGATGGCTATAAACATAGGGTGACATTCCCGTGTATTTTTCTTTAGCCAAGAAGAATCTGAAAATGCTTGAGTAAGATCATTTCTTATCTTTTCCTCAACACAAGGTTATTTTTTTAATATTTTGGGGAGTATAAGGTCATACAACCCCACTAAGGCCATCTAATTGTCTTGGAATAATTTGTTGCACAAAGTAATGCTAGGAGATGTAAAAGGGGTTACACCCTCCTAGTTTTTTCCTAGCTAGTCTCAGTTTCCTTGGGGAGTAAAAGGGATTACACCCCCAAGGAAGTATCACAACTAGATTTTTGATTTAAAATAATCCATAACCAAATAGTTAAAGACACTAGTCTAAATAAAATTATTGCATTGGGATATGTAGAATCACGAGATATTGGAATTGATTAAATTGGAATCTTTCTATATGATTAAGGATAGCCAAGGCAACTAGGGCATCTTGTTTCTGCAAGGATTTATTGTTTTTTTAATAAATTTATTATACAGCCATTAGGGCTGCAGAAAACACTTCATAACTTTCAAAATTACTCATTTTCTAACCATCAGAATTTGCTAGGAAGCTACCAAATTAATCTACTAGTTGTTGTGCTTCTTTTGGGTAACTTACAGTCAAGTTTCGATGGTTGGAATTTTCTGTTGTAGCAATTGTTTGCTACAACCATAAGTATTCAATAATATCTCTTCAATACTTGTATCTAAAAACCTTTAAATCTTTCTAAAGTCTTGTGCTATCATACTTAAGTTACACTAGTAATTTCTAGCTAGTCTCTTGCATATTTTCTTGGACTTTAGTGACTTGTTTAGCAACTCTCTTTATCATTTCATTTCTGATCTATATCACTATATACTTCTTCTAATTGGCACAAAAAGATTCAATTTATTTTCCATTAGATTATTGGGCTTGTATCTTGTATGTTCTTATGTCTCGAGCAGGTACAACAATCTTCCACAGGTATTCAAGAAATTGGAAACCATTGACAATCTCCAAGACTTGTTTCTAAGCCATCCTCCACTTAGTAATTTTACCTATAGGGGCTTCACTTACATAATATCACTTTCCATCTCATTTCCCCCCTTGTGTTGGATTTATCCTTCACTAAAGTGAGGGGATGGTTTATCTAAGGTGATAGTGGGTAGAATCTCCCACAGTTATCGCCATGTCATGGATTGGGTCGATATTTTACCAACCTACAATTTGTGTGATAACAGGGCTCATTGACCCAAGAAGGGATTGTACCTCATTTCACGGGATGAAGGAGATGAAGGCCAAGAGGTGTTGTGGATGGAAAAAGTTAAAATCCAATCATTATCCTTCTAGATGCTCACCCTCAGACGGTGGGAACAATGAAATGTTTCTCCAAAAAAATGAAGGACATGCAAAAGAAATCACATAATTAATAAATGTATCGCTTGTTGAGGAAATTCATTTTGTGGTGTCCTTTACTTTCCATTTCATATGGAAACCTATGTGTTTCTAACTTCAAGTGGCATTGCAATACTCTTTAATTTCCATTGTACATAGTACTCAATGTTTTGGACCTTAATCAATTGATGACAATAAAGGGCTTGGAAAAATGTTGCATCATGGACAAAGGGAAGCACACCCTCTACAAAGGCACCCATAAATAAGATAATACAAACCATTCTATGTCAAGAAACCCATTCCTATAAGTCTTGCCCCAAATCCGCATCACACTCACTACATGACTTAGATAGGTTTTCCTTGGGAAACACCCTTGACATGAGGATTGGCTAACCCAATAGGGCACATTCACACCCCTCCCATACCTAAATTTGGAAAATTTCTATAATGTATTTGAGCATTTGTTTAATTTGAAAAGAGGGGTTTAATGCACATATTTGGGTGGTTCTCTTATTATATGTGGCTTACTTGGCATGATTCATATGAATTTTGGACCCTTGAAGGGCATACTTGTTTGTCTTTGTAGGACCTTTCCCACATGATGGATGTTAGGCCCTACCTTTGTCGAACCATTGATGATTAGCATTGTGCATGGAAGATGAAGTATGTTTCCTTTGGATGCATCTTGAAATGGCTATAGGATGGGATTCCACGCTTCTCCACTTGAACGATGGCCTTTGGAGGCCTAGACATCACCCTCCTATCCCATGATGTCACCTAGGGGATAGGGTTTGATGGATGGATTGATGGATTGATGGAGGAGTCATGTATCATGGATCCCAACACTTGAGAGAGGTACATATGGCCTTTGGAGGCCCAACATTCCACCTGTTCATCCTTAACGTCTCTCTCATGATCCTATCTAAAGGATCAGATCCTGTCACTGAGAGGGGGGGCTGAATCAATGACACAATAATTTTATCAATTTTTTTTTGTTAATGCAAAAAAAAATTTAACAAAATATTTTATCGTGGAACGCAATTGGGAAAACCACAAACACTTTTCTATTAACTGCATTTTATTTTTTACATGTTACATAGAAGGAAGTTGTTTTTCCTCTTAGATCAACATCGACTAATCAAGATGCACCCACACCCTTTTTCACCAACACCAACTAGTAGGAGGCTTCGACCCCCTGTTTAGTTAGCTACAACTGACAAGGAAGCACCTACTCCCCTGCAGGATCCAACCTGCCCTTGCACTACCCAACCACCCTTAATTTCTGAATCTGGAAAACTTATGTATTATGTCTTCACTGCTTCTCTCTCTGCTTCTATGATTTAATATATCTTCTAATTCGGACTGCAGAGACACTTTTTTCTCACCACTCTATCTTGTTTATATAATCTTCAAACTGGTTTGAGATATGACGTATTGTGTCCTTTCATTTGGACCATCGCACCTCTTCATTTAACTTAAGCATAATCTCTATTAATACTATAGAAATTGAGTTCTGCTGAGGCGCTTCCTTCAAACCATTACATATGACCGAAAACAAAAAACCATGGGCTTATCAGCTTAAGCGATGTATAAGATTTTACCTTTATTTTTCTTATTCCATATGACCACAGGCTGTGACTAGGCACTAGCCAAGCGAGTACTAAATCAATTATCAGAATCAATGGTCATGTTTTAATCTCCCGATTAGATGGATGATTGTCGGTACTTCGTCACTCCATCCCTTGCGACTTCCACCCTCTTTACAAATCTCCCGAATAAAATATGCGTGTCCATAATCTTCAATGGTTGAGAATGCACCCAAAGTGTTCTTCAAATCAGATGACACATGTTCACTTTGGGACTTCGGCATTCGGGACTTTAGGACTTAGGATAATCACTGCTCCATTTTCCTCCGGAGTGATCATCTGCTGAATAAATCATAGGCGATGGAGACCACTTGTTGTACATTAACACTTCCACTTACACTATCCTTCCACTGTACTTGATCAATGATTGAGAATGCTCTCGAAGTGTTCTTCAGATCAGACAACTCATGTCCACTTGGAGACTTCAAGATTTGAGACTTAGGTCATTTTCTAGTGGTGAAACTCCCGGAGTGATGTAACTTGCTGACGTCACTTGTTGACATGGAACGGGCTGAGTGGATGCTACATATCACTCAGATTCATGATTTACACGTACCTGAAATGCAGATTTCATCTTGACACTTGTCATTATATGATTGTGCCACATGTCCTTGCTGACGTGGTCTATTGACGTAGATCTCTCGATGTGGAATATATTCTTCTCCTTGATCTAACAGTCAAGATACTTCCGAAGTGTTCTTTTGATTAGACGACTCATATCCACTTTGGGATTTCGGCCTTCGGGACTTCGGGTAATTCGGTTTGTCCACTTCCGAGTTCTTCCGAAGTGAGATTCCCAGAAGTGTAACCTCCTTACAACTTTTAACCTGAAATGAATGTTGTTCGTTGATCATGATCTTAGATTGGCGGCTTGATTTGTTTGCGATGTTTCTTTGCCTTGGTTTAAATCCAACAACTCTTCTTCTTTGCTTATCCTATCCTTCTAATTTAAAGTGATCCAATGACTATCGTGAATTCGGGTATTCGAGAGCTCAAACCTTTTTCCTTTCTTATCCTATCCTTCCACTTAAAGTGATCCAACGACTATATAGAATTGTCTCGGACTAGATCAACGATCACAGATGATTGCAGGGTCCCAACTAGCACGATGTTTAAGACTATTGTCGAGCTCCACAATGGAAAATTTCTCGTTGGTAGTGGAACTGATGCCAATCATAGATCTATTTGGTGGGTGACAATTGACGGCTTAGACTAATTGTGGGATTGGAATTAGCCCACTTTTTAATTCTCCCTTTGCGCTCTGCAATCAATCCATGCCCTTGATTTGTGCTTTCATATCCGATGGTCATGACTTAATCTGATCGTTTGGTTGATCAACCATAGTCGTTGATCTTTGAATCTATAAGATCTGACGGTCTATAATAATTGCGGGATTGGAAATAACACATTGTTTAATTCTCCTTTCTCTCTTTGCAATCTATCCCTGTTGTTGATCTGGTGCTTGCGTATCAAAAATCATGATTTGATCTGATCATTGACTAGTCCTCCAACGATTATTCTCTTGTAATCTCACGGTCTAGACTGATTGCGGGATTGGGAATAACACACTTTTTAATTCTCCTTTTTCTCTCTGCAATCCATCCCTGTCGTTTATCTGGCACTTGTGTATTCAACGATCCAGACTTGATCTGATCATGTTTCTACAATGTGATTTCCCTTCTGAGTTTCATCGCGTCATCTCTTCTGATATTTGATCTTCATTTGCTAACCCTCCTGAGCTTTAATCTCTGCATACCATCCTACTGTTTGACATTAATGACAACATATTAATGACACTATGTTCAACAATCTCCCCCATTTGTCATTGATGGAAACACACCAACTTCATACACAATCTCCCCCTGTGATGATGCTTCTGTCCTTTGAAGTTACTCTCCCCCTTTGACATCAATGTCAAATGGTTACTTCCCCTATGGTAAAGCTCTGTCTGTCTGTATTCTTCTGACCAGAATCTGAATTCAGGTAACTCCTCCTGCAATCATACTTTTCTTGTCATAACTGAATGACTCCTTCTAACTTTGATTGATGTCTCCCCCTGAATTGGTGCTAATTGATGCATTGTTTTCTTCAGATATTAGATTGGAAGAGGGATTATTCCCAATATTTTCTTGAGATATTCAAATACATCTCTGCTTAAGGGTTTAGTGAAAATATCTACCACTTGTTCTTGTGTTGGGACATATTCCAATTTAATGTTCTTATTTTCAGCCCGATCTCTTAGATAGTGGTATTTAACGGGAATGTGTTTTGATTTGGAGTGCTGGACAGGGTTCTTGGAGAGACTTATAGTTCTTTTATTATCACAATAGATAGTAGGAGGTTCTTCAAACACTATTTGATGTCTTTTAAGGTTTGTTTCATCCATTCTATTTGTGTGCAACATTTTGCCGCGTCAATATACTCAACTTCAATGCTAGATAGAGAAATTGAGGACTATTTCTTGCTTATCCAGGCTACCACTGATTATCCCAAAAAGAATAATCCTCCACTTGTACTTTTTCTTTCATCTACACAACCTGCCCTATCTGCATCTAAATAGTATTTTAAAGTGAATGAATCCTTAATAGAGTACCACAAACCAAGATCTATGGTTCCTTTCAAATACCTAAAGATTCTTTTCACAACTTGAACATGGCTCTCTTTTGGTGGTACTTGGAATCTAGCCACCATCCCAACAACTTGCTTGACATCAGGTTTGGAACCTGTTACATAGAGTAAACTCCCAATCATTTATCTGTAGTGTTTTGTATCTACAACTTTGGACTCATCTTCCTTGCTTAGTTTGCATCCAACTGTCATAGGTGTACTAACAGGTTTGCAATCCTCTAACTGAAATTTCTTAAGCATATCTTTAACATACTTGGACTGATGGATAAAGAATCCTCTATTGGACTATATTATTTGTAATCCAAGAAAGAAATTCAGTTCACCAAGCAAGGACATTTCAAATTCTTGCTACATCCTCCTAGCAAAGTCCTTACTCATTTTTTCATCATCACTGCCAAATATAATATCATCAACATATACTTCCACAATAATCATGTTATTACCAACAATTTTACAATAAATATTATTGTTTGTTGATCCTCTTTTGAGGCCTTGTTTTTGTAAATAAGAATATAGCCTTGCATACCATGCTTTGGGTGATTGTTTTATCCCATAGAGTGCTTTCTTTAATTTATATACATAGTCTCCTTTGTTAGTTAATTGAAATCCTTCTGGTTGCTCAATATAGACTTCCTCTTCTAAGTTTCCATTGACAAATGTTGACTTGACATCCATTTGGTATACTTTAAATTTTTTGTAGCTGGAGAAGGATAAGAACATCCTAATTTCCTCTAATTTGGCCATAGGTGCAAATGTTTCTTCATAGTTTACTCCTTCAACCTGAGCATACCTTTTACATACCAATCTGGATTTGTTCCTGATTACTTTCCCATTCTCATTCATTTTGTTTTTATACACCCATTTAGTTCCAATGACATTTTTATTTTTTGGTCTTGGAACTAGTTCCCAAGTTTGATTTTTTTCAATATGGTAGAATTCTTCATTCATAGCATTGACCCAATTCTCATATTTACATGCCTCTTTGATTGAGTTGGGCTCAATATGTGACAAAGTGCTATTTCTGTTTGATTCAATAGTTTTCTTCTTGTGTGCACTCCATCATTCTTATTTCCTATAATCAGTTCCTCAAGATGATTCCTTTGAGTCATTCTTGAGGGTGTCTTTGTGTCTCTTCTTGGGGATTCTTCTCTTATCTCTTCTTCTTGAATATCTTCCTCATCTTCACTAGTATCCATATCATCCTCTTCCCTTTCTTATTTGTTCTCTTCTATTTCTTCTGCTTGTCTACCAAATGACTCATCATCATCTTCATCTTCTCTATCAAGTATAGTCTCTTGATGTTTGATCCTTATTGTTTTTAAATCATCCACATTGACAAATGCACTCTCAACAATCTTATGTAATCTAAGATTGTAGCATCTGTATGCTTTCTTTGTAGAAACATATCCAAGAAAGATACCTTCATCAGATCTAGCATCAAATTTTCCAAGATTCTCATCAAGCCTTTTGATGTAGCACTTACTTCCAAAGAACTTGAAGTATTTTACCGAAGGAGCTCTTCCAAACCATAGTTCATAAGGAGTATTATTACTATTAAGCATGAGATAACCTCTGTTAAATATGTATACTACTGTGCTTACAACTTCCCTCCAATATCCATAAGATAATTTTGCTTCATTGAGCATAGTCCTTGCAGCCTCCTGAACTTTTCTATTCCTTCTCTCAACAATCCCATTTTGTTGAGGTGTTCTGGCAGCAGAGAATTGTCTTTTTATTCCATGGGTTTCACAGAAGAGATCAAGCTCTTTTGAGGTGAACTCACCACCATTTTATGATCTAAGACATTTGATTTTTGTCTCCTTTTCATTCTCAACAAGGGTCTTAAAAGCTTTGAATTTGTTAGGTGCTTCTAATTTTTCCTTGAGAAAACATACCCAACTCATTCTAGTAAAATCATCAATGAACAACATAAAGTATGACTCTCCTTGCAAAATCTTGGTCCTTGTAGGTCCACAAAGGTCGGTTTGAACAAGCTCTAAAGGTTTTGAGGTTGAGTATTCTTTTGTTTTGAACCTTATTCTAGTTTTCTTCCCTAGTTGACAGTGTCTACACATAGGATTTGAGGGCTTTATTATTTTTGGAAGGCTTCTTACTGCCCCAAGATTGCTGACTTTCACTAAATTTTCAAAGTTAATGTTCCCCAAATTTCTATGCCATAGCCAAATTTCATATTCTAAATTTATATGACACTCATTCAATTTTGTATTTAGTATATATACATTCTCGGGAGTTCTAGGAGAAATACCAACCAATTTTCCTAAGTCCTATCTCCTAATCTCACATTTATGGGAACCAAAGATGCAAAAGTGCCCCTGATCATAGGTTTGGCTGACACTTAATAGGCTAGGTTTCAGTTTTTCAACAAGCAACACATCCTTGGATTTGTCTTTTCCCAAACTCACAGTGCCTTTCCCAAGTATGTTACCTGAAGCATTGTCACCAAATGTAACTTTACTCTTTTTTTTCTTTAAGTTCAAAAACTTGTCCTTGTTTCGTGTCATATGTTTTGAGCACCCACTATCAACACACCAGAGATCTTCTTTATCTTGAGCTTTCAAGGCAATGTGACATTCCTCTTTTGATGTTTTTTCTTTCCAAAGCTTCTTTTTCTCTCTAATGAACTTTGTTTTTTTTGAGACTTCCATTAATCTGCAACTACTGGCCTTATGCCCATAGTTATGACATCTAAAGCATTCCAGGTCCCCTTCTTGTAGAGGTGCAAAGGAGTTATAGTTTATGCTTTTAACTTGATTTATTGTTTGGTTATATTTAAGGTTATAGTTCTTAACCCTCAAATTTTTCCTTCTATATGCTCTATAATTCATAGCTTTGTGCCCGAAATTAGAGCATGATAAGCAATAACCAAAGAAAATGTGAGGATACCTGTTTTGATAAACCTTTTTTGGTGTTGTCTTATATTCCTTCTTTATGGGTGGAAGTAGTTCTCTGGAGTTCTGATCATTACTTGTCTTCTCTTCATCTTTCTTCTTGAATGTACTGAGGAGAGCAACTGTATAAGACTTTGAGTTAACTTGGTTTTATTCTTGAGAATAACCTATTCCATTTTTATTACCTAAATCCCTTTGTGTGGTAATAATCTTATCTAATATTTTAAATCTATTTTCATATCTTGTTTGAATGAGTTTTGCATCAAGTTCTTTTCTTAGGTGAACTATTTATGCCTCCATTCTTTCACAGATTATTTGTTTTTCTTTAAGATACTTTTCTAGACTTTCTTCCATCCTACTTGCTTCTAGGATTTGGTTTTCCAGGTTTCTCATGAGTTTCTCCATCTCTTTTTCTTTCTGTTCATGTTTTTATTTTTGTTCAATTAAAAAACTTTTCAGCTGTCTATATTTGGTTTTGTATCTTCTTAATTCATCCAAGGCACTAAGAAGTTATCCTTCCATATTAACCTCTTCTTCAACTTCTGAATCTTCCTTATGCTTAATTTCTTCTATCTCATTAGGCTCTTCAATACCTAGAAAAAGGACTTCATCATCATCATTGTCACTAGACTCTAATGAATTGTTGTTTTCTTATTTTGAGTGAGAAATATTTTTCCCTTTGTAAAACTTTTTCTTGTAGTTGGGTTTTTCCTTCTTCTTGTATTGCTTATTTTTTTCCTCTTCATCTTTAGGGTCCTCCTTGGTATAGGGACACTTGGAAGAAAAATTGCCAACCTTGCCACAAGTAAAACATTTGAAAGGCATCTTGCCTTTGTACTTCCTTGATCCTTTTTGAAGTTTTTTAATAAAATTGGCTTCTTCTACATCAGATTCTTCATGATGGTTGGATTGAGGTTTTTTCTTATGATTTTTTGTTTTCTTGAGCACCTTGAAGGCTGCCTCTCCTTGTGGGAGTTTGTCATGACCTTATCTTAACTCATAGGCTATGAGGATTCCATACAATTCATCCATGGTGATTTTATCTAGATTTTCCCGATCTTCAAGAGTGGACACTTTATGATTGTATAGAATAGGTAGTGTTCATAGTATTTTTTCAAGTAGCTCATTGTATGACACTTCTACTCCCAAACCTTTGATTGCATTAACAATATTATCAACTCTTTCAAAGTACACTGAGATATTTTCTTCATCCTTCATTTTTAGACCTTCATATTGTACTTTGAGAGTCTAGAGTTTGACCCTATTTACCTTGGAATATCCTGCATACATAGTTTCCAATTTATTCCAGAGTTGTTTTGCATTATTACAGTTTAGTACTTTAGCAAGGATTTTCTTGCTCAGTCCAACTTGAAGTGTGTTTAAAGACTTTACATGTTCCCAATTTTTTTTCTTGTCTTCTGCTTCTATGGGAGTGGCTTTTGGAACATCATATCCCTTTTCAACTAATGTCCATACTTCCAGTCCAATAGACATCATATATATTTTCATTATAACACTCCACAAGACATAGTCTTCACCATAAAATAGGGGGATTTTTTATGACATCTTCAACTGCTGATCCATTCTGATGTATATTTCTCTTCAAGTGATTTAAAGCTTTTGTGAAGAGACATGCTCTGATACCAATTGAAAGATAAGATCCTGTCATTGAGAGGGGGCGGGGGGGGTGAATCAGTGACACAATAATTTTATCAATTTTCTTTTGTTAATGAAAACAAAATTTTAACACAAAATTTTATCGTGGAACCCAATTGGGAAAACCACAAACACTTTTCTATTAACTGCAAAATTTTGTTTTACATGTTATGTAGAAGGAAGATGTTCTTCCTCTTAGATCAACAACGACTGATCAGGATGCACCCACACCCTTTTTCACCAGCACCAACTGGTAAAAGGCTTCGAACCCCTATTTAGTCAGCTACATCTGAGAAGGAAACACCTACTCCCCTGCAGGCTCCAACCTGCCCTTGCACCACCCAACCACCCTTAATTTATGAATATGGATAAATGATGTATTATGTCTTCACTACTTCTCTCTTTGCTTCTGTGATTTAATATATCTTTCGATTTGGATTGCACAGACACTTTCTTCTCACCACTCTATCTTTTTTATATAATCTTCAAACTGGTGTGAGATATGATGTATTGTGTCCTTTCATTTGGACCATCGCACCTCTTCATTTAACATAACCATAATATCTGTTAATACTATAGAAATCGAGTTCTGCTACGGGGATTCCTTCAAACCATTACATATGATCGATAATGAAAAACCACTGGCTTGTCATCTTAAGCGATGTATAAGATTTTACCTTTATTTTTCTTATTCCATATGACCACAGGCTGTGACCAGGCGCTAGGCAAGTGAGTACTAAATCAATTATCAGAATCATTTCACGTTTTAATCTCCCGATTAGATGGATGAATGTTGGTACTTCGACACCCCATCCCTTGTAAATTCCACCCTCTTTACGAATCTCCTGAAATAAAGACACGTGTCCATAATCTTCAACGGTTGAGAATGCACCCAAAGTGTTCTTAAAATCGGACGACACATGTTCACTTCGAGACTTTGACATTCAAGACTTTAGGACTTAGGATAATCATTGCTCCATTTTCTTCCGGAGTGATCACCTGCTAAATAAGTCATAGGCAGTGGAGACTGCTTGCTATCTGTTAACTCTTCCACTTACACTATCCTTCCAATGTACTTGATCAACGGTTGAGAATGATCTTGAAGTGTTATTTAGAGAAGACGACTCATGTCCACTTCAGGACTTCAACCTTCGAGAATTTGGGACTTAGGTCATTTGATGGTGGTGAAAATACCGAAGTAAAACTCCTAAAGTGACATAACTTGCTGACGTCACTTGTTGACATGGCACGAGCTAAGTGGCTGCCATGTGTCACTCAGATTCGTTATTTACACGTACCTGAAATGCCGATTTTATCTTTACACTTGTCATTATCTGATTGTGCCATGTGTCCTTGCTGACGTGGTCCACTGACATAGATCTCCTGATGTAGCACATATTCTCCTCCTTGATCTAATGGTTAGGATACTTCCGAAGTGTTCTTCTGATCAAACGAATCATATCCACTTTGGGATTTCGACCTTCGAAAATTTGGGTAATTCAATTTCTCCACTTCCGAGTTCTTCCGAAGTGAGATTCCCTAAAGTGTAACCTCCTCACAACTTTTAACCCCAAATGAATGTTATTCGTTGATCACGATCTTAGATCAATGACTCGATCTGTCTGTGATGCTGCTTTGCCTTGGTTTAAATCCAACGACTCTTCTTCTTTTCTTATCCTATCCTTCCACTTTAAATTGATCCAACAACTATTGGTAATTCGAGTATTCGAGATGTCAACCCTTTTCCCTTTCTTATCCTATCCTTCCACTTAAAATGATCCAACAACTATCGAGAATTTTCTTGGAGTATATCAATGATCAGAGATGATTGCGAGGTCCTAACTAGCATGATGTTTAAAACTATCTTCGAGCTCCGCAATGGAAAACTGCTCATTAGTAGTGGAACTGATGCCAACCGTAGATCTATTTGGTAGGTGACGATCAATGATTTAGACTAATTGAGGGATTGGAATTAGTGCGTTGTTTAATTATCCCTTCGTGCTCCACAATTAATCCCTGCCCTTGATCTGCACTTTCATATACGATGATCATGACTTAATCTAATTGTTTGGTGGATCAACCATAGTCGTTGATATTTGAATCTATAAGATCTGACAGTCTAGAATAATTTCTAGATTGGAAATAACATGTTTAATTCTCCTTTCTCTCTCCGCAATCTATCCCTACCATTGATTTGGCGCTTGCATATCAACAGTCCTGATTTGATCTGATTGTTGACTAGTTCTCCAATGATCCTTCTCTTGTAATCTAACGGTATAGACTGATTGCAGGATTGGGAATAACACGCTTTTTAATTCCAATTTTTCTCTCCGCAATCCATCCCTTTCTTTGATCTGTCGCTTGCGTATTCAACGGTCCTGACTTGATCTAATCATGCTTCTACAATGCACTTTCCCTTCTGAGTTTCATCGTGTCATCTCTTCTGAGATTTGATCTTCATTCGCCAACCCTCCTGAGATTTAATATCTGCATACAATCCTACTGTTTGACATCAATGACAACATATTAATGACACTATGTCCAATACTATCATCACCATACTAGGGAATTACGTCACCCTGTTTAGGGTTTTATTTTATATAAAATTTATTTTTGTAAATTGAAAGGGAAAATTAAAGAAGTCGGTCCTCTTGTGTGAAGACATGAATTTTCATTAGAGTCTTTTGGTGGATGGGATTTCCCATATAAATATGGCTAGCCAACTCATTTTATCATCACATCTTCTCACACAAGTGATAGACCGAGTTTGAAATTTTTGTCCTATTTATCTCTCTCTCTCTCTCTCTTCTACACTCATGCGACTTGCTTGGAGGATCATTTGTGGATGAATTTTTCTTATTTTTAGATGGAATTTATGCAATTAGGGTTTATTCTTGTCAGATATTGGTGAAGTAAGTAAATTTATGCAATTTCATTTGAAGTTATAGAATGCTTATGGTAAATTTTACTTGTTCATATTGAAGATCTTTGCTTGGTAAAACCCTAAGAGAGGAGAATAAGTGATTTCTCCTCTCACAAGGTCAATTTCATCCATAATTTGTGGAGGAAACCCTACCTATAGTTAATATCATAAATCCCTAAAGTGCTATCACTTTAGGAGTTTTATTCTAGACTCTTGATTATAATTTACTTCAAGAACTTAAGAAGGGAGAAAAGGTTGTTAGAGCCCAAAATTTCTTGCACTCAAGCAACCCTTCTCTTTAAGGCTTGAAATATAAGGATTTCAAACCCTACCTCTTAAATCTTTCTATTATCATTCTCCAAACATATTTTATTGTTGTTGTAAGAGACTCCATATCCCTAAGACACTAATCATTCAAGTTCTCTTGTGGTGAAAGTGATCAAAACTCTCTTTATTTTTCAATCTATTAAGTTATATACTAACATAACTAACACTAACACTAACTAAAACTAATTCTCTTGTAAACTCGTTGATGTTGCAAAAGGTTTTCTATAACCATCAAATACTCTCTTATTTTTTTCATACATTTATCTAAATGTGGCTTAACGTTACCATAAATTGCATCTAACAATTGGGTAATATTATATTAAGTAAATGTTCAGTTTTCATCATCAATTGTTGCATTTCTGAGGCATATTTATTGTTGTTGTTACAAACTTGCATTTGTTGTTGTAAATTGTTACATTTCTACAATTTTATACCAGCCATATCAAATTCACGTTATCTAGTGTCTCTTGAGGTTCTGATTGCATAGTTGTACTTGGAATTGATCATATAATTGCTATAAGGTGTTCTTGTTCTGGGATGGTACTCAAACACCTTTTAACCTCATCTATCTCACAGACCTACACGTTGATTTAGGTGACCAAGAGAGGGGGAAGTAGGTTTGGCTATCAAACTTGATACTTTGATCACTTGAGGTTATCGAGGAAGAATCCCTTGTGGTGGACCTCCTCGATCACTAAAACGAGGGGATTTCTTACTAAGGTGACATTGGTAGGATTTCTTGTAGTTATGCAATATTTGGTGATATTTTTTTGGGATTTGCACAACTACAAATCCTGCGATGACATTTTGGCGTTGTTTTCAGGGATAATTGATTTATTCTTCTCAACAACATATCTTTTGGTAAGATTATCCTGAAGCCCTTATCTTACAAGCTTACCTAGTGACTCCATTGTGGGTAGTTCCGTCACCTTCTTTTGATGATCCTAGAGGGATCATCTGGCGACTCAACTGATAGGTTTTGAGGTGTTATCCTACTCTCAACTCTGTGATATTTAACACTCCCAAGTGATGGAATCATGGAATTATCAAATATTCATAATTTTTACCCATACATTGATACTAATATCCTTCCTGGGTTCTCGAACAATGTTCTCTCAAAATGGTATAAGGGTTTTCTGAAATATGACAATGATCCATCCACTACTACATATGGGCAGATTATTCCATGGAATTTTTCCACGCTTCCACTGGTTTCATCTTTTTTTTAAACAGGGAAGGATTTTCGTCATTATTGCCACGAAAGTTCGTCGCAATATCCATGAAAATATTATTTTAATCTAGTCGGCATTTTCGTCGCAATAACGACAAACTTTCATTGCAATAGCGATGAACTTTCGTTGCAATAGCAACGAACTTTCGTAGCAATAGCGATGAAAATTTTGCCTATCTCATTGGTTGGTGTTAACAACTAGTTGACTATTTGATCTATATACACGTGACTTTAAGAGACATTGCGACGTAATTTCTATAGTTGCGACACTATTCTTGGCTTTTGTTTGAGCTATTTATTTTTTCCATCATCCACTGGTTGAACAAATTCAATTCTCGATCTACATAGCTCAGATTTTGAACTTGCAAGGTTAGTATGCTATTTTTGATTGATGTACTCATTTAAGTTGTAAATTTTTGTTCAAATGTCCAAATTTCATGTAGCTTGTTTTTTCCTTGATAATATATTATAATATCTGTAGTACCATATTTCATGTCTTTTGTTTTTTGATCTAGTTAGTATATTCTATGGAAAAGGGTATGTGGATTCCATAATATTCACAAATTTCAAATAGAACTCGCATTATTTTCCACAGACAAAGATATATAATGCATGAGTGTGGAAGATAAAATAGTAAAACAAAGAAGAAAGCTGCAATTTCAACTTGTAAAAAGAAAAATTTGAGGAAGCCTCTAATTTCAATGAAAGAGACATAAGCTTACCAAATATTCAAGAAGAGACTATTCTGAAAGCTTCACCTCACCCAGAGAAATATTAATAACATTTCCCTCTTCCGCATAAATTCTTTGCTATCCTAAACATATTGTAATAAATAATGGGTAGGTTGGCATTAGTGACAAGATAACCTGTTGATATTACATATAATTATTAAAGTACGAGAGATCATCCATTATTTAAGCATGCAAAACAAAACCCAAGACTAAATATTGTGGTTGACGTGATCCGGTCTGTACATTTTGCAAAACAAAGAATGATAATTTCCATTATTTAAGCATGCAAAACAAAACATTATAAAACATTGTTAAATTCTTTGTAAATTTACAAAAGTCAAAATGATTTTGACTTGCAATCGATTGCTATATTCCCTGCTTTAGCAGGGAATAATAAGATACATAAACACTAACCCTAAACTTATGTTAGGTATATATGTCATTATTATATAAAGAAAACATTTGTACACATATGACCTTATTATAAAGATGTTATCTATGTCATGATTAGGCACATAACAATCACTTTTAACAAACCTGTTGGACAACTGAGAGGGGGGGGGGTGAATCAGTTGT
>SNQJ01S0050063.1:45067-61060 GCA_010110895.2 Picea sitchensis | reverse complement strand
ATATTTTGTTGCATAGAATCACTATTTGGAACCTCAGAGCAATGGGATTGGAGTGATGAAGAAATATGATAGATTTTGCAGCACAAAATATGGATCAGAAAATCCTCATTTGGATAGGGGGACAATAGTTCTCTATTTTAAAATGTATAAATACAGAGAAGCAGAAGTAAAATGTATCGTTCAGAGAGCAGTACAATTCTATAGAAAAGGTTTGATGTTCGAACGATGTAGGCAGTTGCAGATTTCGCTGAACCTGAAGAAATGCGTGTTCACTGCCTCGTATGGAACTCTATTGGGACATGTGATTTACAGAAAGGGATGTTGGTGAACCGGACGAAAGAGATCTCAGTCATTGTACAAATAGATGATCCCAAGATGCAGATAGAGGTTACGGTGTTTCTGGGGCCGGGTACTACCAGAGGTTCATAAAAAACTATGCGCGTAGAAGCTTAAAAAATTATTGAAGAGGAAATGACAAAAATTAGGCTCGACTTATAAAATAGGGGGAGGGCCTTAGATCGCAGCCTGTTGTTGTAAAATACTCCAGGCCGGTTCCGGGTCTTTCGGGTGGGGCCATAATATGGATAGTTTCAAAAGGTTCTATTTCTTAGTTATTTAGAGACAGTCCAAACGTTTAAAACTTAAAACATTCCAAACATTCCGAAGGTTTAAAACAAATATTTAGATTTAAAACGAATATTTTACACATACATCGATGGTTTAGAGACTTACCTGTTGCAAATGCAACAACCTCCCGACAACCTCGGTTGCGCTCCCGTCCACTGCGCTCACGACCTCCCAGTGACCTCGGTTGCGCTCCCGTCGGCTGCGCTCGCGACCTCCCGATGACCTCAGCAAACACAATCACTCACGACACAACCTTGCGAATGATGGGGTATTACATGTGACTAGAGATCGAACCTGCTCACGACACAACCACTCACGACACGACCTCCCTGCGCTCACGACACAACCTCCTTGCGCTCATGACACAACCGCTCATGACTACAAACGAGGACACACAGTGGCTTACCACATAAAGTTTTTGAAAAACATTCCAATTTCGATGTGTTGTTCATATATAAACAATCTTTCGGCCGAAAGATAGTTCGGCCGAATAAATGTTCGGCCGAAAGATAGTTCGGCTGAAAACAGATTGTCAGAAAGAAAATATCCGACCGACCAAATTTGTACACAAAAATCGAGGGGGCGGTTATTGCACCGTTCGATTTGACGTTTATGTTTTCAGCCGAAAAATAGTTCGGCCGAAAACAATATCTTTCAGTCGAAAAAGATTATTAGTTCGGCCGCAAAAATGTTTTTCGGAATTTTGGAGACCTGATTGTCACGAAAGAGTAACCCACCTTCGTGATTTCACCCCAATTATTTTAAGTATTTAAAAAGTCAACCTATTTGCATTATCAATTATTTTAAGTATTTAAAAAGTCAACCTATTTGCATTTGAAATAGAAAGTAATGATTATTTTGATTCTAAACTAAATTTTAAGGAAATATATTGAAAATCTAAAATCTAAAATTAATATATAGTAAAATCAAGCATTCCAAATGTGGAGTGGACCAAACATATCTTACAATTATTTTAGTGCTACATCTCATTCTTCTTTGTGGCAAAGGTAGGGACTAGCTGGTTGTGACAAATGCATGGACTACATGAGACTACTTGCCTCCTAAAACTTAGAAATGTTTTCACATAAAGTGATATTAATCTGTAACATGATTATGTAATATTAATAATTTATGTATATTATATTTAATGTATATTAGAATTTTTTTAAAATTTTGTTTTGATTCTATAAAAAAATTTAAGGAAATATATTAAAAACCTAAAATCCAAAAATAATATATATATAGTAAGAATGGAATTCCATCTTTTTATATTAATTTATCAATTATTTTAAGTATTTAATAATTCAACCTATTTTCATTTGAAATAGTAAGTAATGATTATTTTGATTCTAAAACAAATTTTAAGGAAATATATTGAAAATCTAAAATCCTAGTAAAAATGAAATTCTATCTTTTTATAAATCAATCTACCAATTATTCTAAATTTTTTAAAGATTCAACTTATTTGCATTTGAAATAGTAAGTAAGGATTGTTTTCAGTGCTAATTCACCACTAAATTATTATTAATTTTTCCACCTAAAAAATTACAAACCTTCAACTTTCCACAACAAGTTAGGTGTTATGATATGTTATATATTAAATTTATTATTTCAATTTCTAAACTTAAACAAATTTTACTAGATCATCAATAGTTTTTCCACCTTCTAATAAAATATTAAAAATTCACAACTTTTATCTTATAAATCTTAAAAATGAATATGCTAAATTGCCATATCAAATTGTAAAATTAGAGAAACTTTTAATATCAAATTATATATATTTCAACACAAAATTTAAATTTCCTTGATTCACCAAAAATTTAAATATAAAAGAATCAAACAAATAAGCATTACATGGAAATCATTAATTAATCAATTAGTAATTGACTAAAGTTATATTATGAGTAGATTGCCTTATTGCTTTTAAATGAATTAAAAGCAACTTATATTACCACTAATTGTACTTATCCAAGTCATAAGAATCCAGGACTTTGTAATAATGGTGATAGGGAAAAGTCACTATCAAAAAGTTGTACAAATTTTACTGTTAAAAACTCTCTACCAAAACATTTTCCAAATTTTATTGTAAATTATATCAAAATCATCATTATATTACAAAACATAATTTAACCACTAATTTAATGGGGTTATAATAACTACTGTAATATTTAAACTTTGAAGAACCAAAACTGATTGCGCCCACTAGGCACGCTTATCCTTAAATTTTTATCCTTAATTGTGTTATGCCCAAGATTCAGTAAAAGTACAGGAAAAATGGTCGAACCGAGCAATGATGACCTCAAGTAAATGGTGGCAAGTGAACTAACTAAAAATTATGGATATAGGAATGAACAAAAATGAAAGAAAATGGGTGTCTCGAAGCTTAATGAATCTTTATTAATTTTAAACTTTGAACTACGTGATTTTTTTTTTTTGTAAGTGAGTTTAAGAGCCTGTGTTACTAAAAGAGGGTTTTAGTACAAAAAAAGGGGACTCCCTGGTCTGCCAAAAAGGAAACCAGGCCAGAGGTTCATGAGTTGTGCTTTCTGAAAAAATCAAGGGGTATGACTGGACTGCCATCATGGGAAACCATCCCATTCCTACCATATCCAGTTTTTGACAAGATAATCAAAACAAACATGAAAAGGAGAAACAAAGACTAAATAGACGCTGAACTGACCCGACTGACTTGCTAATAGACTAACTAGACGCTACTCTAGGATGATGATATGCTTCTTTCCTTCATCAGCCTGGCCCCTATTCTCCTCTTTTTGGGAGACCGTGCAAGTCTTTCTGATGTGTGTTCGCGCTCTGTTCCCATAGAATGGCGTGATGCCCATGTGATGGGCGTAGCATAGGTAGATGTGGAATTGAGAAGATAGCCGCTCAATCTTGGCTGGCTGGCCCTTCTCGACCTCAGTTAGCAGTCTGGTAATGGTTTCCAAGCTACTGAGGTGTCTCAATATTTTGTGCAACAATTTCGTGTGTTCTTTGTTGTTCTCCTGTTTGGCGTCCTCCATTTCCGAGCTCACTTTTCCAATCAACATCTTTGTTTTCCATGCCATATCCATCGTTTTGTGGTAGAGGGTTTCCCTAGGTTGCGTGGCTCATGGGTTAGTTACCCAGTCTGTTTCCTGAGTTAGAGCATCCCATGTTTTTCCCTTGCGACTTCTCTTGATTTCTTTTTCCAAACGGTTAATGGTCACCTTTCCTTTTGGTGCAACCAGCGTGTGAAAGGTTCCCTTCGCGTCTCTGGTCACCTGCTCCATCCTTGAAACACATCGAGGATTTTTCTGAGTTCCCTTCCCTAGAGGGTTCCTTTTGCTGTTCGTTCTCTTCATTAACACCATCCTGTCTGGCCTATGGAAGCTCCTTTGCTGGATTCTCAACCTGTTTCCTGCCCTTGTGTCTATGGTGGCTCCTACATATGTGCTCTTATGTTTACATATATTACTATTGTTTCTTATCTTATTGAAATTTCCCTACTGTGGGCTTGTTCTTCCAAGCATGGTCTGCCCATAGAGGTGAACCTTCCAGTCCTTTTTCCCCATCGCGATACGTATGATCATGATGACTCCATCATTATCCCTATCCATGTACGGGCCCTTTCCCTTGCTCGCTTGATATCCTACTGAGCATCTCCTCGTACCCGATATTTGGCGTTGTGGGTCGATACTGGTTCATGTCAAACCCTCTTGCCTTACGTCATTCGCTGCCTACTGTATGTCGTCGATACTTTCCCACCATCTTTCCCCACAAATCTTACTGTTGACACGACCTTGTTGTCGTACCTTCGCCTGTTGTATAATATTCTCCTGCATTGTGATTGGTGGTCGAGTGTTGGGCAGTCATATCCTGCCTGGGTCCCTAGTGTTGTCCCCTAGGCCTTTCACTGCCCTCCTCGATGTGACCTTCCTTGCTTAAGTTGTTGTCACAATCTTTTGTTGCTAGTTGGAGGCAGTGCATTCTGAATCTCCCTTCCGGGATGTTAAGCCAAGTAGTATCTAGTTCCGGTCCTTCCTTACTAACCCTCCCGTTGGCAATTTTGTCTACCAGGCCATTTGTTGACCTGCGTACCCAGCGCAAATCCACTGTGTTAATTGTTTGCAGATGCTCCTGAATGTTTTGTAGGGAGTGTGCCTAGTGCCAGTGTCTCTGCACTTTGCCCACTCTCATGCCATTTTGGAGTCTCTTTACCATTTTGATGACCAAGGTGGAGTCACCTTCCACCATAGTGTTGGTCATCCTTTCGCGACTTAGAATTTCAAGCCCGAGCTACAGGGATCCAAATTCTGCTGCGTTGTTGGTTGAGTTTCCCATACTCCCAATGTACAACCGTATTATGTTCCCACCACTATATCTGATCACCCCTCCCATCCCTGTCATTCCTGGGTTCCCTTTTTCCGCCCCGTCAAAATTTAACTTGAGGAACCCTGCCAGGGGTGGTGTCCAGTTGTGCTCTCCTGATTGGAGTTGCGGTGGCCGCCCTAACCGTGTGTTGTTTCACTCATCTTTTAGGTGAAAAAATTCCAGGATTCGAGAGTCTTGGCCTATGGGTTGCGCTTTTCCAGTATGGCAGTTGCGGCTCTGCACCGTTTCTCGTATTTGAGAGATTATTGCTTCCTTGAGTTTCCCTTTCAGAAGGCTTTCGTTCCTAAATATGCGTCGGTTCCTTTCTATCCATATTTCCCATATAATCATCTCTGGCATTAGATTCTAGCAGAGGTTCACCATTTCATTTTTGATATAACTCTCATTCCAGTTATTGATGGTTGCGCTGATGTTACCTCATGTCCTATTGGACTGGCGAAAGATGCTTTCCTCCCAATCCCAGATATCTGTTGTATAATTACATTCATCGAGGAGGTGATTCGTTGTTTTTTACTTTTCTTGATAGAGGTGGCATTGTGATGGGCTTATGAAACCCCTTTTCCTTAGGTTTTCTCAGGTTAGAATTCAGTTGTGAAGTACTAACCATTTGAAAATTTTGATTTTTGGCCCCATTGTTGCACCAGATCTTCTTGGTCTTGGGCCATGATGTAATTCCGAGCTTATTTTAAGTTGAATTCCCTGCCATTTTTCCTACCCCATCTTAGTTGGTCCTCTTCTTCTGAGACAACAATTTTCCTTTTCCCCAATTCCTCCTCCACCTCCTTCACTATTGTTGTGATCCGATCTCTATTTTGTGGATTGATTTTTTCCCAGATCCTCCATCTGTCCCGGTCATTTTCTTGTTTCAAGTAGTCATGGATTTTGATTTTTCCTTGCATGGTCATCTCCTGTTGGAGTTCCTCCCTATTTGGGTTTTCCATTCTGGGTTCCTGTTGCCATGCGTCCTCCCAGAATCTGGATGTTTTACCATTTCTCACTTCCCAGAAGCTGTGTTTCTGGATCCAGGTTTTGTTGCGCCAGGCTAGATTCCAGATGGTTGATCCCTCCCTTGTGCCCATAAAGTGAATTCAATCCTGGCCATTGATGTTCGGGGCATAATTGGCCTTCCAGAGGGTTTCCCACATTGTTGCCTTTTCTTTGACCCATCTCCACTAGAGTTTTCCCCCGTAGGCTTCATTGGTTACCTATGGATCCTGTAACCCCATGCCTCCTTTGCATTAGGGTTTGGAAACCTTCTCCCAAGCCACAAGGGCCCATTTTTCCTTCCTTTTTTCTCCTTTCCATAGGAAGTCCCTTTGGATGGTTCTTATTTTTTGGAGTATTACTTTGGGAGCGGGAAACACTGATATCATATAGGTCAGAATTGCTTGCAGAACCACTTTGGTTAGAATAAGTCTCCCCGCTAGGTTGAGGGATCTATAAATCCAGTTTTTCACCCTCTCCTGTAATTTGTTGATCACTCCTTCCCATGTTGTCATTTTGCATGCTCTGTCCGTTGGGGGGATTCCCAAGCATTTCGTTGGGAGCGTCTTGCGTTCGAACCCCAAAATATTTGCCAGGTTTCTTTGAATTGCGGGGTTGGTATTGAAGAAATAGATCATGGATTTGGAGTGATTTTTCTTCACGCCCGAGGCTTCCCCAAACTCTTATAATATTCTTTTATAGGATTTCGCTTCCTTGACTGTGGATGTGCCATGGAGTAAGGTGCCATCAACGAACTATTGGTGCATGGAGGTAGGGAAATTTTCAAAAGGTTTGATGCCTGTTATTTCTATTGTTGTAGTTACGTTTTTTATGCTTCTACTGAGTCCTTCCATCATCAGAATGAACATGAAAGGTGATAGCGGGTCTCCTTTCCTGATGCCTCTTGAAGGCCAAAAGGGTTTGGCTGGGGCTCAATTGATTAAAAGTGAGTAACTTGTCGTTGAGACTAGACTGACAATCCAGTTGATCTAGTGTTGTGCAAAGCCAAAAGCTTCCAGAGTCTTGACCATATAGTGCCAGCTAATTTTGTCATAAGCATTTTCTAGGTCAAGTTGGATTATCATTTCCCCCTCTCCTCTGGAGTTTGAGTGTGTGTATTAGCTCATGGACATGGATGATGTTGTCCACAATTTGTCGCCCTTCTACAAAACCCGCCTTTTCCTGTGAAATCAGTGTGGGTAGGAGAGGTTTCAGTCTATCGGCTATGACTTTGGAGATTATCTTGTAGACGACATTGCATAAAGCTATGGGTCTGTAGCGGTCTAGGGTTCTTGATTCATTTTATTTTGGGATTAAGGTAATCATTGCAGAATTTAGTTCTTTCAGAATGGAGGCCGAGCGTCTAAAGTCTTCCACCACCCCATAAACATCTTGTTGGACCACTTCCCAGCAGGCTTTGAATAATTCCACCTTGAAACCATTTAGGCCTAGGGCCTTTCCATTGGGCATCTCCTGGACCACTTAGTCAATTTCCTCCTTAGCGATGGGTTTGTTTAGGTTGATATTTTGTTCCTCGGTAAATAGTTTGGGGATGTGGTGAGTTATCCTTTGTACGACCTTTGTTCGGTCTTGGTTGGGTTACTAGGCTATCCCTTGGAAGTGGTTTACCACTATGTTTTCAATCTCCTTGTGGGACTCTCTCTCGATCCCATCCTGATCTCGGATTTTCAGGATTTTGTTGTGGGTTCTTCTAGCAATGGTTGTTCTATGAAAAAACTTTGTATTTCGTTCTCCTTCCTTTAGCCACTTGATTCTAGACTTTTGGTGCCATAGCATCTCTTCCTGTTGTCATCTTGCTTCCCATTCTTGGGTCATTTGGGTCTCTTCCTTTTTCCTATCCTCTCTATAGCCCTTGTCTATGAAAATTTCCTGGAGTTTCCTCATTCTGTCTTCAATATTTTCTTTTCTTGGTTTATGTTTCCAAAGATTTCATTGTTCCATTCCTTAAGTTTATGTTTGATGTACCCGAGTTTCTTATAAAGATTGAACATCCTTGTCCCTTGCTCTAGTTGTTGCGCCCACCACCATTAGCTGATATTCTCCTTGAAAGTGGGATGTTTGATCCAAAATTTCTCAAATCTAAACGGTCTATTCCTCGGTGTGGTTTGGAAGTTTGCTTCCAATTGGACTGGCCAGTGGTCTGAACCCCACCAAGGAAGGATGTTGCAGTCTAAAGTTAAACCCTGTATAATAATGGACTCTGACACCAAGAATCTGTCTAGCCTCGTCGTTATCTGATGTTGCTTTATCTGTTTGTTGTTCCATGTGAACTGGCCATTGCTTTTTTTGATGTCCACCGTCTCCATTGTGTCAATGAAAGATGAAAAGTATTCCATATCTCTATCCAGTCTCATGGTGCCTCCTTTTTTTTCTGCAAGTGTCATGATGATGTTGAAGTCCCCTGCCAGGATCCAGTGGAGGTTGTTGGAACAGGCTTTTAGTTTTTCTAGGTCTAGAAGCATTCTTCTCTTTTCTTCCAACATCTAGGGACCATACACATTAGTGCATAGAATCACCTCCGTGTTACCTATGATTTGCATGTTAACCGAAAGTGTGTGTTTGGTGGCTTCGACTACTAGTAAATTCATCACTTGTGGGTTCCACAAACTGAGAATACTGCCTGCCGTCTGATGTCCTTCGACAACCAATGTCTTGTACTTGCTCCATTGTTTATTGTTGATTGTTTCCATTCTATCTACAATACATTTTGTCTCTTGGATGAAATAGAGGTCTAGTTGTTCCTTCCTCAATCTATTTTTAAGGTTCTTTGTTTTCGTGGGTAGTTTAGGCCTCTAATATTCCATGTTATAATCTTCATTTAAACATGTGGGGGGATTTGGGAAAGAGCTTTTTTATCTTACTTGAGTTTATCAACAGAGCTCCTAGTTCCTGTAGGGTTACACTGTTTTATTTCCTTCCTTTATTCCTTCTCATCTACTTGGGTGAGAGCTGGATTTGTCCCTCACCTTCTTTGATTCCAAGGTGTCCTATCTCCCCGTGCGTTTGAGCCCTTTGGATTTTTCTTCCTCCCTTAAGAGGAATAGGTATTGAATACGATCTAGTTGCTCCACTAGTACATTGTCTACTCCCTGCCTTTTCCATTGCTCCAGTATGTTTGGGTGATCTATTTCTTCCCTTTCTACAATATCTTTGAGATCAATATCTTCCATACCTACCTCACTTGGCTTCATTTCCACATCTTCATCTGCTTCCTGCATGGGGGTGTTGACATCTATGGTTTCTCCGTCCATAGAAGTTGCGCTACCCCCTGTTCAATCTTATTGTTTGGACTGCTTGTGTTCTGATTTGTGGTTTGTTCCTTAGTTTCTTTGGATTTTTCCTTTTCCTTTCCTCCTTCTTCCCCTTTGTTGGTTTTGTCCCGCCCTTTCGTTCAATTCCTGGCTTCCGGATTGCTTCCTGTTGGGGCTTTACTTGGTTTCTTGTTTTCTCTGTTCCTGTGGTTCGGCTTGATAAATCCATCCTCATCCTATTGTATTTTGGTGTTTTCCTCTTCTTGTTTTTTATTGAGAGGGAATTCTTTGAATAGGTGTCCATGTTCATCGCATCTTCTGCATCTAACAGGGATCTTATCGTAGTCGATGATTTGTATCCATTCCTCATCCCTGAATTCCAGGCTTATGGCTTCTAGGAGTGCCCTTGAAACATCCATCTCTATGCAGATCCTTGCGTAGGAGGTATATCTCCCTTTTAGGGTTTCTTCCAATGTATTCACATATTTTCCAAGTTTGTTCCCGATTGCTTTGAAGGTGGAGGGTAGCCAGTAGTCTAGCGGCAGGGAGTAAAGCCTCATCCAGACGGGTACATTCTTGAAGGTTTCTTTCTCTAGGGAGAAGTTTTCTTTCCATGGACATATGTACAGTCCTAATGAGGTGTGGAAGTATGCCCCCCCTCAAAGATTCTATCCCTGTCCTCCAAGTTCATGAATATTGTTGTGAAGAAGCCTTTTGACCCCAGGTGGAATTCCACTTCCCCGCTTGGCTTCCATTGGTATTTTATCCAGTTGCGCAACATTCTCTATGTAGGCCACAAACCCATGAACTTGCAAATGAGTGCATGCATCTTCATCGGGTCCCCGTATAGTTGCGTTTGTGGATCCTCCAGTATCACCTTGGGTATTAGTGTTGTCTTAGGTTTACACGGGTTGTGCCCTTCGACCCCATTGGGGTTCGTTGGTTTTTGCGCATCATTATGGGTTTCTTTGGCTTCTTCTCCCATGAAGTCCCTTTATTCCTGATTGATTTCCTAATTCTTTTCCGGTCTTGATCCCGATGCGCTCGTCACTGGTTCCTTGAAATCGCTGCCACGTGAGCCTTTTCCCTTGTCCACCACTACCTGCTTATATGAGGGGGTTCCATTATCGCCCCCTTTGGTAACCATGTTGTTCTCCTCTGTGTCTACGACTATCAAACCCTAGCTTGTTGTTGCTCCTGCTCTGTATCTACCCTTTAGCATAGTTATTTGTGAACTACGTGAAAGTTGCAATAAGGGTTTGAATTGATTAACCAATCAAATGTTTATATGTTTAAAAAATAAGTTTAAAATTGATTAACAATGTGTATTGTAATTCTCTTTAATTTAATTAATTATACCTCATGCTTGTTCAATTTAATTAATTATACCTTCTTCTTATATGTGAATCGTTTTAAACTTTATGATTCTTTGTGATAAGTGGCTAATTCTTTACAAATGTTCTAAAATGTTTTATTTTACCCGCCCTGTACATTGTAATTGTTTTAATTTAATTAATTATATAGCATGTGTATATTGTAATTGTTAATGTGAGCATTGAAGGCACTGCATGATCTCATTAATTAAGACCACTTTCAGCTTCATTTATGGTTATGGTTATAGAAGTGCGAACCCATTGAATCATGACACAAGACTCGGATTCTTTCTTCGGACCCCACCACTTCTCGCAGATTGCATAGTATAGAGTGTATCGACCATCGACTGCAGAGTACATGGTGTACAATATAGGAGTGTAATTAAATAAATGAATTGTAATTAATCACTAACAAAACACTTAATTCTCATCTAATCATTGACGTAAAATTTATATCCAATAAGATTTCAACTAAAGAATATTAATTTTATTATTTAATTAAAAAAATACGAACTATTATGTGAAACTTTGAAAAAAATACAATTTTTAAAAGTCAAAGTAAATTAATAGTAAGTCAATGGGTGAGCGATTACTATAGTCCCTCCCATAATTTTATTCACCGGAGAGACAAAATTACATTTTGTAGGTGTTAGTTGAGCACATTCAGAAACATAGAGAAAGTGTGATGGTTTTTAACCAAAATAAAAGGTAACCTGTTGATAGTTGTGATGTCCATGTTCTTTCTAATTTGAATATAGACTAATGACAACTGCTGCAAGAAGTTTATGATATCTGCTACTTATCCAAAAAGTACATTATAAAATCTAGGAAAGATACTAGAAACTAGTTAGAATATATACAAAACAAAAACAAAAAGATGTAGATTATGGAGAAGGAGCTTGAGTCGAGTCTTCAATGAAGGGCTTACTGTATCTCCTCGAGATTCTGAAAAATGTCGTTGACTGTAGGAAAGATTAAGCCCTTCCTTTGAATCTTCTAGTGTGTTCCTGTCCTTGTAAACACGTCGTATAGAAAAGGAGTCAAAACAGGCCAACAATGTGGAAATCTCCCTAAATATAGGTTGCAGAAAAATATTGTGGCATGACTATGTTTTTTGAATCCAGTTTATAACATTCATTGAATTTCCAAAGAGTTGTATGGAGTGTAACCCTTTCTCTTTTGTTGTTTTGAGTAGGAGGAGAAAAGTCATTACTTCTGCATAGTTGTTTGTGCCTTTGCCTAGTTCCATTTTTATTTTAAAAGAATGTGAGTCTGAAAGATGAAGGACTCCCCCCCCCACAAAGAATATTTTGTGATGCACCTTCAAAAACATCCTAGGCTATGGATGGATCTATGGTTGTAGGCTAATATACTCGGATGCTAGGTGCATTCTTTTCCTGAGGAAAGTGTTCCAAAATAGAGAGGCTTTGGGCAGCCACTAATTCAACAATCGAGGCCTTTTCCTGAAAAATAGCCATATTTATGGCCAACCAGACTCCCCTGCTTATTATGAGTGGCATAGATTTCAAGTTCTTCTGCGAAGCTTCTTGCAACCAGGTTTCCCAGGTGGATTCTAGCGTTGGCCCGTTCAACTCACATTGTTGTCTCAGAAGTAGAGCAACTTCCCTCCAAACTTTTAAAGTAAAAGGGCAAGAAATGAGGATGTGTTCTATAGTTTCAATATCCCCTTTACACAGTGCAAACCAACTTATCCCTTCTATCTGGAACTTCCTCATCTTTTCCCAGGTTGGTACTTTGTTAACCAGTGTTGACCACATGAAGATCTTGGTTTTCAATGGATATTTGAGCTTCCAAGGACCCCTCCACCACCAACAAGGTTCCCTTTGGAGAAGGTCAACATTGAGGGCTATGTATCCCAATTTCAGAGTGTAGACCCCATGAGTGGATTTTTTCTAGACTAGCTCATCTTCCATATTCAGGAGTCTGATGTGGCCCCTCTGAAGAGAAAAATGTAGTTGTCCCACTGAATTTTAATCTCACCTTCCATCCTGAGAGCTTCAGAACTGAGCCAACCTTGATGCCATATATTTTTGGAGCCTGGATCAACAATTTGATTAAGTTTGTAATATCCCTGAATATGAAGATGGTCAAGTAATTCTTGGGGAAGGGAGTGGGTGTTCCCACTTCCAGGCCAAGGGTCTGAGCCAATTCGGATTTGTATCCCCTTCCAACTCTCCAAGCCAATATGTCCCCAATTACATGGAAGGATTTCATTACTTCCTTCCAAATGATGGAGCAAATGGATAAATTCTTGTTGGCTTGACGGATCCAATCCCCCACCGAGCCTGTATTGATGTATTTGTGGGTGCCCACTTGAGTGCATAAGCTATATGTAGTGAAGAGCCTCCAACAAGATTTGGCTGCTAGAGCTTTGGAAAAGATGAAGATATTTTTGAGACCCCAGCCCCCCAATGATTTTGGCCGGGACAATCTGTCCCATTTTTCCCAAGGTAAGGTGTAGTGATCCTTCATTCCAAACCAGATAAAATGAAAGCATAGTCTATAGATTTTTTCTAGGATGCCTTTGGGAATCCATAAGAGAGACATCTAGTAGATTGGGATAGCTTCCAAAATCTCTTTCTTCAAAGTCAGTCATCCTACCCTTGAGAGCCAACATAAATTCCAAAGGTTTAACCTTTTCTCTAGTTTTTCCAAGAGCCAACTACAGTCCCCTGTAAGATAGTTTTTTGCTTTGAGATGAAAACCAGGGTATTTAATCCCCTGATGAAACTCCTAAAGAGGGAAGAGGAAAAGGGTTCTAAAAAGGGATGAAGTGGCATCATCGAGCCCAATAAGGGATAAATTAGATTTTTGAGAGTTGATGATCATCCTTGTTAAGCTCCAGAAAAGTTGGACTATTTCTGCTAAGGTCTCTGCATCCTCGGGTCTGCTACTACTTAAAATTAGAACATCATCTACAAAAAGTAGATGAGTAATTCTGAAATCTGGAGAGGTTTGTATACCCTGAAAATCCTCTGAAGTGATGGCCGAACCCAAGGCCCTTCTTAAGCCTTTTTAAACTAGAAGAAAAAGGATATGGGAGAGGGGTCAAGCCATTATCCACCTGATGAAAGGTACCTCGAACCCCAGATGTGTAAGAATAAGTCTGATGAAAGACCATCTTAACCAATCAAAATCATTTGAGAGATCAATTTTTAGGACAACCCCTTTGGAACTTAAAGTTCTAAGACTGTGCAAGCCTTCGTGAGCCACTCTGATTGCTTCGTGAATCTGATGACCATTTAAAAATCCAAATTGTTTTTTTGAGATCACCTCCAAGAGTATGGGCTTAAGGCGTCTAGAAATGAGTTTTACCACAATCTTGTATATGTATTTGCACAGAGAGATTGACCGAAAACCCTCGAAGGAGAGGGGTTGATCCTTTTTTGGGATTAGAGCCAGGAAGGTTGATTTGAAGGGAAGATGCATCATGCCATTCCTTCTGGATTCTTCCACCACCTGGAGGAGGTCAGTTCCAATAAATTCATAGAATCCAAGATAGAATTATATTGGCCAGCCATCTGGCCCCAGGCTCTTATCCTTTTGAAAGCTGTTTACAGTCTCCTTTAATTCAGCTTCACTAAATTCCTCAAAAAGTTCTCTGTTTTTTTCTTCATTCACAAAGTTGGGATAATAGAGATCCAATCGAATAATCTCATCGATATTCACCCTATGTTCTGCTTTGTACAATGATTTGAAATGATTCTTTACCATCTCCGCCAACCCAACGAAGGATGATACATTCCTTCCTTCCTAGTCCCTCATATTCCAAATAGTAATTGAGGCTTTGCGGCCCTTTGCAAATGCATGATTTTTTTTTGTATTCTCATCCCCCTTATCTAACTAGACCACCATGCTTTTTAAATGCCAGGTCGCTTCTTGGTAAGCTAGGATTTGTTTACATCGATATTCTAGAGATCTTAGATATTCCCTGGAGGAGTCAGAGAGGAACACCACATCTTCCTCTTGGTATATGGCCTCAATTTATTCTTCCGTGTTCTGTAATTCCCTGTCCTCCCTCTACCTTTTTTCCGAGGCCTAGGGAATAGTTAATAATTTGATTTTTTTAAGATTGTCTGCAAAGTGTAAACCCACTGGAGAACCTAAGATGGGGTCATAATGCCTCCAATTTGACTGTACCAATTCAAGGAAGCTCTCATCTGAAAGCCATCAAGCATTAAATTTAATAGGTGAAGGAGGTTTGTTTGGCCCTCCTTCCAAAGCGAGCCAGATCGGGGAGTGATCAAAGATGCCTCCTACACTGATCCATTGCCTCACTTGGAAGTTTGCCTCCATTAGTGCTTCTACAACTAAGAATAGATCTATTCGCTTTGCCACCCTTGCATCCCTTGAACACATATTTTTCCAAGTCGGATTGAGATTCCTGGGGGCGATGTCCAACAATCCATTTGTTAATAGAAGGTGAGTGAACATAGCAGTGAGATGGTCCGGACGTGTTAAAGGACCCCAGACCTCAGTCACCCCTAAGGAAAAATTTATATCTCCCCACAGGATTAAATTGTCAGCCTTCAGTAGCTTGAGTTTGAGAATAGATTCCTAGAAAGGTGTTCTGTCAAGATAAGGCCCATAAATGTTCAAAATTCTAAATTCTTTACTCAATCCCTCCAAAAAATATCAATTCCTAAGAAAGAGATGAGTACCTAGGAGTTTAATAATTTGATCGATCTGGTGCGCCATCCCGTAGCTAGACCTTTAGATATACCTGTAGCGTCAATGCCCATAAAATGCCAACCCAGGAGCAAAGAGGCAAGGGTAGAAGAGACTGATGTAGAATCTGCCAATGTTTCTTGGAGAAGAATAATATCTGGTTGTTGAGTGGTAATCAATCGTTTAAGGGTGGATTTCTTGTGGGGGCTCACTAAACCCCTGTATTTGAAAGAGAGAAATTTCATTGGGGAACCCTACCAGGGGCCTGCACTGCTCTAATTTCTCCAAATAATATCTGGTTGTTGAGTGGTAATCAATCGTTTAAGGGTGGATTTCTTGTGGGGGCTCACTAAACCCCTGTATTTGAAAGAGAGAAATTTCATTGGGGAACCCTACCAGGGGCCTGCACTGCTCTAATTTCTCCAAATATAGACTGTTGGCAGCCAGATGCAATATCTAGTCGTGCCCAAGTTTGAGCCTTATATAGAAGGGAGGTGCGCCCATGAGCTCGCTTAAGGGAGACTTTGTCGGGATCAAGATCGAGCCCTACATCCATTGGAGTGGGGCCTGGAATGGTTCGATTCCTAATAATGAAGAGGATGGATGGTTACTCTGAGGATTTAGAGGAGGGGTCCTCGACTGAGTTGGAGTTGGGGGGGTCTGGAGAGGGGGGAGAG
>SNQJ01S0050063.1:22777-45062 GCA_010110895.2 Picea sitchensis | reverse complement strand
GGGGGGGGGGGTGGTTGTCTACTTTTAGGAATTTAAAGGATCGCATAGGATCCAGAACTGGTAGGGGGATAGTGTAGTGCAAATTCAAAAATGATTCAAAGGAGGGACTCTAAATTTTACCTTGTGAACGATGAGGCGCTAGTTCCTGTGCCTAGGGGGGAACCCATCCAATAGTCAGTCAATCTGATCATGTTTCCATTTTGTCTTAATACTATTGAGCCCCCCTTGGGTCTCTACCTGGAGATTGCTGAGAGTCTGAGGTAGAATATGTAGTGGGTGATGTCGAGTCCGAGGGAGAAGGCTCGTGTTGAAGATCCGCATTCGTGAGAGGTCGAGAGGTGGAAGAACAATCACAAAGCGGTTGTAGGAAGTTTTTTAGTTTGTGCCCATGGGCTTGACAACAACGAAATCAAAAAGGAATTCCCTCATAGTCAAGGATTTGTGCCCTAGTGTGGCCTAGATCCATGATGTTTAGTTCCTTTTGCATCCCTCCCCTGATGTTTAGGGAGACCAAGATACGGGCCAAAGACATCTCCCCCAAATCCCTGAAAGCGAAATATGTTAGAATATAATGGATGTGCTTGTTTAACCCTAGACAATATAACAATATTGTCACCCAACCATAGGTCGAAGCCACCCCAAGCACCTTAACCTTAACAAATAATGATTCTGGAAGAAAACCCTAGGATTAGTAGCCAAACAGGGTGGTGCACTTCTCTCCAAGGATAGCGCACCAAGAAAGAATAACCAAAAGAGGCCAATTAGAAAGTCCAACCATAGCCAAGAGAGAGTCCAAACCAAAACTGAAATCTGCTAGTTGCAACAGCTGCAACTGCAGCTCTTATCCAAACTTGCGCACCACTACCTTATGTAGTTTTAAGAGGTGAGGTACAAATGAGCTCAAGCGCCCTCTATTTATAGTCCTCCAAGTCACTTAACTGGGATGAATTCTTCTCTTGGAGATTAAAAACTTAATATAAATCATTCTCTTGAGCCAACTTGTCTTCTAGGGTTATTAACCAACTATTTAGGGTTTCTTCTTGCTTCCTGGAATATTCTATTCTCGTCAGGGTGACACGTGGAGGTAAATATCTCCCGCAGATACCATAATATCAACACTCCCTCCTATCTAGGGAGGTATTGAAGGAAATGGTATTGAGCACAAACATACCATTGAATCGGTAGCATCATCATAGCCACACAGGCTATCTCATGATCAAATCACAAGCATCATCATCACTATTAATATCATATGATAGCATCAACTGCATCATCTCTATTTCAGGATAAATTCGTGAGTGCGGACACAAACCGATCTCCCTAGATCCACCCGGATCTAGAACAAAACAGGACAGAATAATACACTTTCCCTAGATCTAGACTATTGCATGAACTAAGAGACAAGGATTATGGACATACCTTATGAACGCTTTCCTTAGGTCTCTGTTGTTCCAATCTTCGCTCCAAAGCTCTTGTCCCATTCAGATCACAACAGTTCAAACCAATCGAAGTGAAGGCATATCAATATATTCAATAGCTAATCTATACATATGATCAAGGAGTTATGTAATAAAGTGACATCATCTTTATGCGAAAGGGACATATTACTGTATTGAATTAAATGAAAGTGAAACTTACAACCTGAGCCTTGATGTCGTAGGTATCCTTTCGATGGCTCCTAGCTCTGACACACACACTTGCTCATGCATGAAGAAAATCAACCACTTTTGATGACCTTGCTGTTGTCTCTAGCTGTCGTAGCATCAGTCCTCCATACAGTCTTGCACCAATTCTCCAATCAATCTCTTGCTAGCTTGCTGCTGGCTTTCTTAACCCTTTCCATGAGCAATCTCCTCAATATATAGGAGAAGATAGATTAGTTACTTGGATAGGAAATGATCCCAAGATATCAAGAAAACCAGTACTTAGATAACCATTCGCTAGCCAACTCATTCTTCTCGAAGGTTCCCTTCTATAAGGCTCAAGAACTTCATCTTTTTCTTCTTTAAGAAGATGTTCGCACCTTGGATATTACGTACAGTGCGAACCCCTCGCACTCTAGCTTAAAGAAGCATGCGAGAATTAGGCATTCTCGCAGGTAAGTATATAGGTAGCCTGCGAACCTCTTTAAAAACATGATTTCTGGAAGCAGACAAGTGTAACTTTTCTCAGGAAAGTGTTCTTAGTGAGGAGATTGATTTTCCATCATCATAACATCACCATGACATCATCACGATGACCAAAATTATGGATAACAATCTCTCAAATCCATATTGTATCTGAGTAATCAGACATAATGTTGAATAAGTCACTCACTCCACAGAGTGATACAATAACTATTCTTCTAATCCGGACATACGTCCTAGAAGAATAACTGTCCTAGACCATTTTCTGCCTGGAGAATGTCAGTCCACCAACACACTGACTATCCATCTAGCTGATAGTATTCATGGAAATCATAAAAATGTCATTTAGTAGAACACCACTGTGTCTATCCATAGTAGTACACAACTACAATCCAGTGGTACACTACCATCCCAAGTAGAAAACAACTACTTAATCAGTGACACATAGTCACAACTAGTGGAACATATCCACCACAATAGAATACATCTATTGTCCAGAGACATACAGTCTCCATAGAAATCATATAATCTAATATCAACCTGCACAGAAAACAATGTCACGATATAAACTGAATCATCTGGGCCATTCTTCCACTCACATCTGTGAGATCTGGAAGAGAATCTACCCTCAGAAGGTAAAACATCAGTAATGAGCTACGAGACTATTCTTCTCAAGCGTAGAAGAATAACTGTCCCGATTTCTGAGCATGGACCATTCACCTATCTGGGCCATTCCTCTGACACTAAACAAAGTGCAACCTGGAGAGAATGAGTCTGCCCTAGGGAATTCCTATCCCTGATTGTTGAACTTGGACCATTCACCTATCTAGGCCATTCCTCCATCACTAAACAAAGTGAAACCTAGAGAGAATGACTATCCGGATAATTTCCTAAGAAAATGGTTTTCTTGCACCATCCTCCAAAACGGAGCATTCTTCGAAACTGCTCACAACTGTGAGCTTCAAAAGAATTATTTTCCATCAAAGAGAACCAGTCTTCTTGACCACTATTGTGAGTGACCATAAAGAAGAGACAATGTCCTAGACCATTCCCCCACACTGGCCACAAGGGGAATCGATGTCTATGGTACCTCAACAATCCATCGAACCATTTTCATTATGAAAATGACCGTTCAATCTAAACCATTTTCCGAACTGGAAAATGCCAATCTCAAACCACTTTCCAAACTGGAAAGGAACTTCTCATCCTTGACCGTTTTTCGAACTAAAAAATGATTGTCCATAAATCAATAACACATCAGTGCTCCCTCCCAACCTAGGAGTCATATCTTCCATTTTCAATAAGGAAGTCATCTCCACGAGCTCCATCTTGTTTCTTGAGTATGTGAACTCTTTGATCTTGGACAAAGGCTTTACCAAAATATCTGCTTATCTGCTCATCTGTGGAGATATATTGGAGAACCACTTCTCCTTTCTGGACCTCATCACAGAGAATGTAATGCTTGATCTCAATGTACTTTGGTCTTTCTGGAAACTGGTTTTCTCTTAAGGATTCATATAGCTCTGATCATTATAGTATATCATAGTTGGATTCAACTCTTTTGTTTCCTGCTAGCTCATAACATCGTGGCAAGGGTCAAACTTGAACATATCCAAGTGGTACTTCATCTGTCATC
This sequence comes from Picea sitchensis, assembly GCA_010110895.2. Lineage (NCBI taxonomy): Eukaryota > Viridiplantae > Streptophyta > Pinopsida > Pinales > Pinaceae > Picea > Picea sitchensis. Next base: position 41,300 of record SNQJ01S0050063.1, on the reverse strand, counting down.
ATGGGTGTTTTTCATGGATTAGAAATCCATCATTCTGGACTTTTGAGTAACCATTATGATACAATATCTTAGTTATAGAAAGTTTTCACCGCGATTTTTCTCTGCATTGGAGGCTCTCCACCAAGTTGTCTTCTTCCATTTGCATACAAGAGTCTCTTTCTGGTATACCTCAAATCCTTGAGGTCACTCTACATATGCTTCTATGTTTGATTACACTGTTGAGGAGAATAGTCCTTACATTCATCTGATGTAAACTCCAACCCATGGATATTGCATGAGATATAATGTCTCAGGTAGAGGTATGTCTAGAACAATCTATCATCATAGTCCTCTTCCTCCATCTGGGAGAACCTTTAGTTCTGGATCTCACAATGATTTCATTCATGAATCTTCCATACACTGTTCTTCATCACAACTTTCATATATTCTGCTTGATTACTTCTAGAGGGTTCAGATCAAGTTGGTAGTCTTGTGATTCTCGATATAATGACTGGTTGTTATGGCTTTTCTTTTTCTCTTGGAATCTTCATGTTTCTCTTTATCTCTTGGGTCCATGAAGTTTTTCTATAGATTCCATGCCTTGAAGATTCTGACTTCTTTCTTTCATCATAGGATCATGGATGTGGATGGAAAACCAATGATACTTTAAGGCTTCTTTTCGAAGAAGACTTCTTCTAAAGTCAAACTGAACATGTGTTGCTTTTCATGGTTGCTATCATTGATGGGAACATGGATAGATACTTCATAATCTTCAATGGATCATATTATTTAGGATTAGCTCCCTCCTAATCCTTGCTTCATCCATGAATGCATGTTCTTCTTTTGGAATTATATAATCGACTCCCTCCATCTAAGAGAGTCCACGCTTCTGTCTACATCCTTATTTCCTTCTGCAAAGTGTCACAAGTATTTTCCTTTTGATTGTTGACTTCTTTCGGCTTTTACTTCTTCTAGGTTTCTTCAAGTTTGATTCTAATTTCGGCTTATCTTGCAACTGTTACTTATGTAATAGTTTCTGCATGAATTGTTACCAGGGGTTGTTGATGTACTTCATCCTTCCATGTGGATTGCATGACTTGTAGTCATCATGATAGAAATCCTTATCTCGGTGTTCTTCCATAGGTATTGTTTCTCTTTGAACATCTTATCTTCTAAGAAATAGATATGCAAGATATGTATAGAAACTACGTAAACATGGTATGCACAAGAACTATGAAGAATATTGTTACCTTGTCTTAGAAGAAGAAGTTTCTTTTATCTTGCCTGGTCTTCTTTGAGGGTTTCCTTTCTTCGACAACTGATGCTTCGTGTGTTTCCTTTATTTTCTTTAGCTTCGGGACAATGATTCTTGTAGTGACCATATTTTTGACAGTTGAAGCATTGTATTTTTGACATATCTTTCTCTTGATTTGATTTCTTCCTCGAGCCAAACTTCCTTTTATTCCTGAAATTCTTGAACCTTGTTGTGAAGGATTGATCATCATATTTCTTTTGGGGATTCTCTTTTGCACTAATCCTTGATTCTTCTTGTGCACAACAAGTCCAAGGTTCTTCAAATGTAGGATACTCCTTCCTTGTGTTCATGCTTGCAGAAAATGCATCCCATGTCTTGGGAAGACCATTGAGTACTATATTTACCAGTTCCTTCTCTGAAATGATATCTTCAATGGCTTGTAGTTGATCTCTTAACTGAGATATCCTCACAAAGTATGATGTTATGCTGTCATCATCATTCATTTTCATGTCACAAATCTCACTCTTCAGACTCATTATATGTCCAATGTTTTTGACTGAGAAGAGGTTTGTTAGGGCATCGTACATCTTCTTAGATGATTCAAGGTGGAAGATGTAGGGTATCAAGTGGTAATTTACAGATTCCACTATGATACTGATGGCATTTATTTCATTGTCTTTGAACTTCTCCATAATTGCAACATTCTGAGGTTCCTTCTCTTTTCCTTCTTCAAACTCTGGTTCCACAATATTTCCTTTCACGATATACAACACTTTATTCTTGGCAAGGATGAGATCAATCCTTTTCTTCCATGCTCTGAAGTTAGAAGTCCCTTATAACTTGTTTTCTTAATTCATAGAGTAACTCGTAATTGTTCTGACTTGGTCAACCCTTGATTTTGACCAAAAACTAAAACTTGATGTCTTAGCTTGCTAAGAGTACCAGGAGATGCGCTAGGCTAGGGCGCACTAGTCTATCCAGAAATTAGGTCAATCTCTTCACTTAAGGTGCCTCAACAAGAGGGTTAGGGTTTTGTTGTTGCAGCAAAAACTGGCTGCAACAACAATTGTAACTGAGAATATCCTCCCAATATATCTTCCATCGGTTAGACTATTTGAAGATAGTGTGGGCCCATAACCTGTTAGAATATAATGGATGTGCTCGTTTAAACATAGACAATATAGCAATATTGTCACCCAACCATAGGCCGAAGCCACCCCCGAGCACCTTAACCTTGATAAAGAATGATTCCGAAAGAAAAACCTAGGCTTAGTAGACAAACAAGGTGGCACACTTCTCTCCAAGGATAGCGCACCAAGAAATAATAACCAAAAGAGGCCAAGCAGAAAGTCCAAACCATAGCCAAGAGAGCGTCCAAACCAAAACTGAAATCTGCTAGTTGCAGCAGTTGTAACTGCAACTCTTCTCCAAACTTGCGCACCATTGCCTTATGTAGTTTTGAGAGGTGAGGTACAAATGAGCTCAAGCACCCTCTATTTATAGTCATCCAAGTCACTTAACTGGGACGACTTCTTCTCTTGGAGACTAATAACTTAATATAAATCATTCTCTTGAGTCGGCTTGTCTTCTAGGGTTATTAACCAACTATTTAGGGTTTCTTCTTGCTTCCAAAAATATTCTATTCTCATCAGGTTTACACGTGGAGGTAAATACCTCCCGCAAATACCATAATATCAACAAAATCAATGTCCAAATAAGTGCCCATTGAATTTTTGATTTCTTGGAAAACCTTCTTGGACCATAGGTGTGGCGGGAGCCTTGGCAAGCGAACCCAAATTGGGAAGGAGTCCACTCGTTCGCATGCAGCATCGAATTTTGGATCCTAGAGATTAAGAAGGACTGGAGATGAATCGATGGACCAACAACCCGAGAGGGCTCGAGAAGCCTGAGCTGCTTCTATGAAAACAATCAGGAACCATCCCCTTGAGAGGCGACAGATTTGAGGAGGTGAGGGTTGGGCCGACCCCCATGTAGTGGATGCCCATAATTTAAGAGTTTTCTCACTGAAATGCCTCCCATAAACCTTCCCCACCACTAGTTTATCTGCTAATTCAATCACTTCATCCATAGATAGGTCTTCTCCCAGAATGAGGTTTGAGGAGTCTGATACTGCACCAATACACTTGTTCCACTTCCTGTGCCTGTTCAAGGTGTGAGTGTCCAGATCCTCAACAAAGCTAATAGGATCTAAATACCCACTGTCGCCTTCGCCGATACAATCCCACCCATTCAGGTTTGATGGTGGAAGGTAAGGGCTGATGAAGCCCGTTGGAAATCCACCAATAATAGCTTCAGAGAGAATACATGAGCCCACGTCCAGGAAAAAATTGGACTCTTGAAAGTCGGGATCTGGTCTAAGAGATCCAAGAGGGTGCAGTGTTGCATCTAGCTCCTCTAGGGGAGGACCCTCGTAGGAAGGAGAGAAAAGAGAGGGCTCTGGTAGAAAACTGGGGAGAGAGGATACCGGGGAGACCCAATGGGGGGTGGTCGTTGGAGATGATCTCCCAGGAAAGAAGGAGGAGGAAACCCCTGTTGCTGACAAAGATCTTGCCTGCCCAAGAGTGTCGAAATGAGGAGCTGCTTGAAACCCCTGAGAAGTATCCACAAAGGAGTGGATGCTAGCTTGCAGTTGCAGGGAAGTAGGATCTTATGCCAAGAAAGATTCCAGAGTTCAGGAAAGGGGAAGAAAATATGTCGAGGCTCCTTCAGGCTCCCCCCAAAAGGAAACTACCTCGGACGCAGGCAGGTTCCTAGAGGAGACATGAGGTGGGATCCCACCTGTCGGAAACCAAGGTAGGTTTTTTGAAGGGTCCAACGAATACTCCACATCCTCATCATAAGTTGCAATGGTCCCGAGGGAAGAATTCTACTAGGGAAGAAGAACCGGTGTGCAACCATTAACAGAAGGTGATCTCCGATCCACCGCAGAGAAACCGCTCACAACTAGGGAGGGTTAAGTGCATGCCGCTACGGAAACGAAAAACCACAGAGAAACCCAATCGCTGAATTATTCTCACATAAATTGGATATGGTTTTAGTTAGGTGGTTAATAATTTATTTATTAAAAAAAATAAAAAATAATATTACTTAAATTAGTTAAAAATAAATAAGGTATACAACATATTACAATATATGGTTTTGGAGTATGATTTAATTTATTTTTTTTTGGTTAATAGTTTCTTTTCTTTGAACGTAAGGAAACAGGTTAACGTCTCAAGACCTAGAGGCATCTGATAGGAGTGAAAGTGGGTTATTCTAGGTGGTGTAATTTTCCTTGAATGATAGTGATGAATCAATATGCATTCAGATTCACAGTGTGGTTTTCCTTGAATAATGGTGATGAATCAACCTCCATTCGTGGATAACTGTCAATGATGATTGTCCCCACTGTTAGTTTGACAATTCAATTATGATAGGTTTTCCTAGTGTGTAAAAAACATACCAAGATAGGTTTTCCTAGTGTGTAAAAACATACCGTAAATATATATATATATATATATATATATATATATATATATATATATATACCCACTTCAACTTAGATAATTTTTTGTTGAGTCCAAGAAGATATTTATGGCATGTAAGAGAAGCTGGAAGTCTATGAAGCTCTGAGACATTGCCCAAAAACTTAATAGCGTTGAGACATTTGGGTGTCTTGGAACATCGAGACAATTTCATGGTATTTGATGAACATATCATTGATGCTACACCAATAATGGCATGTTTATGTTGAATGATTGTGATTCAATTTGAGGTTTTTATACAAGTGGTTGTAGGTTAACAATTTTATTTCATGTTCATATGCTACATGGAAAAGGAGAAGGGGAAACAAAGAAGAAGAGTAAGACGAGGGAGATTGAGTCACAAAAATGGCTAAGTATTGGTGCAATTATTGAAGATCAAGTGCTTTTCATTATTAGATTTTTCTTCTATGGGATAATTATGCATAAAAAGGTTTAGAGTTAGGAATAAGGGTCTATGATTTGATTTTGGCTCATGGTTGTTTAAGATGTCAAAATTGACTATTTGGTCATATATAGGGATATCAAATATAACATAATCTACCACATTACTACCAAGCCCATCAATAGAAGTCATCTAGTAAGATTTTGGCTCCTTCCTTAGACCATTGAAAATTATTAGGTCTTCAGAACTTCAAATATTGATTAGTTTGAAACTGAACAAATTTTCACCTAAATCTCCAAAGCTTATTTTCTATTTGGGAGATAAAACAAGGCCTTGATCTAACCATAAAGGATTAGGGTTGGAGATGTTGCCTAGGATTGTAGCTTGGTTACTTTTTATAGCATTACAATCCCATAGAAAGAGGATATTACCTTCATTTCTTAGACCATAAATATCATATTCTAAGGTATTGCATGGATCATTTTTATATAAATTGTTTTCTCAAAAAGGTAGAATTTATAGATGCAAAATATCATATTGCTAAATACATTTTTTAGTATTAATATTTGAAATCTCCACCCATATGTAGTGATTGAAAGGGTCTTTCTTGCAAAGCCTAATATGAGGAGAAAAGTTATTCCTTATGTAACAAGATATACCTCCAATGCTGCTATAAGAAAATCTCTTATTTCTCATTGACCACATGATAAATCTCTTATTCCACATTGACTTTAGATTTTTCATGCTCTAAAATTTCAACAAGCAATATACTATCAATTTCATTTGGAATCCAACTTAACTTGGGACCTTTAATCCATGGAAAGTAACAACAATGCAAAGAGAGGATCGTGAGTGTCCCAAATTCATATTATTATTATATTTTTGGGTCTTTTATCTCTAATAATTGATTTTCTATTTTTAATTATTCCCCTTTTTCTTCCTTCATGGCTTCTTTTACCTTTTGAACTTCCTTCATTAATTCAACTTGATATGTTGGAATATGATCCTTGTTTATAAATATTCCTAATCCTTTTAGACTCATTTTACTGAGTATGTCATTTTTGTGGTCACTAATTCTTACCATAAAACATATTAATCTATAGTTATGTTCAATTATTTTTCCCAACCTCTTTGCTTCTATGATACATGTTTCAATTTGCAACTTGTTTTGTAGCTCTTCCTTGACTAGTTCTAGCACGTTCTCTTCTCCCTCATATTTTAAACCAAAAATTATGAGATTTAAGGCTCTTTCGTTATACTCATGGTCTTATTCTATTATCTTATTCATTTCCTCTTTAATGGGTCTGATATCCAATTTACCTTCCAAACTATTTAGAGCCAAACTATTATTTATCTTTTCTTCTAGTTCTTTGATAATCGAGTTGAGGCATGTACATTTCCCGTGTATTTGATTCTTAACAGTGTAAGCTAGGGAAAGGTATATTTGGATTGTATATCTTAGGGCCAGGGCATCGTATACTAATATTTTCCATGTGTGAGATGGGTATATGAGCATATCTACAATATGAATAGGTTGTGTGCTTGGTATCCTTTTTATGTATTTCCAACAAAGAAATATTTTGGCAATTAAAACTTGTCCTGGATGACCTCCTGGGAATTTGACTACTACCAAATCACTAGAGAAACCCTAACCCGTGTGTGTCTGACCAAGAAAATAAAGTATAATTAGTGTTTCCTAATTATTACTAATATTTTGAAATTGAGATCTAGTGTAGGCATACACAATACATTCTAAGAGAAAGGTTGTAGTGTCCCTGATCCAAACCCTTTGTAATTGTACATATAGGCTGGTGAGCAGTTGGTGCCAATTGTAAATGTAAATATGCATATAGGTTAGTAAGCCATTGGCACCAAGTTTTGGTTTTGCGCACACCTGAATAGTGCGCGGAGAATTGTTATCAAAGGAAGGATGCACACATTTCACAGTGTTGTGTGCACTTGGGTAAGTGCATGAGAATGACCTAGGAGTGTGCATCGAGCCGAGTTATATGTGTGTGTGTGTGTGTGTGTTGAGGCCGGAGAGCCTGTGTGATTATGAGGCTGGTGAGACGGGATGCAAATAGATCAGTGTGCATATCCATGTAAAAGTAATCATATTCACACTTATTAATATTATCACATCGTTGCACACAGATAGATTGGGCGAAAAGAGATGGAAGGGCTAAATCCGCCGGAAAAAGGGAAAAGGGACGAGACTTAATTTCTAAGGAATATTTTATTAATATTTCTGGGAAAGTGTATTTTATGGATATTTATTTATCCTAAGTTCCCGAGGGTAGGGAACGAGTCACCAAGTGGCTTAAGCTACTTATGAAGGTGACATGTGTCGAGTTGAAGGCATGCAATATATATTGCTAGACTTACTATATTTGGGAATTCATTCGGGGATTATTCACTTTCTTGTGAGAAGAAGGGGTCGTACTATCTAGGGAAAATATAAATAATACCTTATCTGCAGAGAGAAGAGATTGTAAGGGGTTTTCTGTTTTGTAACCAATGTTTTGTTGTTGAAGAGGCGAGTTGTCAGGCTCGTGAGAAATCTCTGTAGGTGAGAGATTTGTTGCTGAAGAGGCAGGTTTTCATGCCCGTGGACATTCTCTCCAGGTGAGAGTTTTTCTAGGAATTATTCCCTAGTGATTTGAGCATTAGTTATAGGGCTCGAAGAATTCTTGTCCATCATGTTGCTAGGAACCTTAGAAGGGAAGTGGGGCAACTGAGAGACTATTGAGAATATAAGGGGCACACTTCTTTGGATTTGACAGGTGCATGGGGAATGAGAGACTGTAGACTAGTTGTAGCAGTGACACCTTGGACAGAGCAATTCTCTTGATTTCCAGACCTTAGATTTCCATTAGGAACCCTTTTTCGCTAGTCGAGTTAAGCCCTAGATTAGGGTTGACCTGTTGTTGAAATCTTATGAGAAACAAATTCTATGGCTGGGAGGAACGTCTGAGTTCTGCGTGCAGTTGGTGAATTTTCATAAGAGATAAGTGTCTTTATGTGCTTGTCTCATTTACTGTGTTCTTCATTATTTATGGTTAATATGGGTTTAATTATTGTATGTTGTGCATATAATTAATTGTTGTTATTTTGTAATATGTTGCTTGCACATGTAAGGTGGTACTGTTAGTCAGTACTTGTAGTCGTGCATGAGTATGAAAATTGTTGTTAGTTATCTTATTATGTTAACCTGGTGATATTGGTTATGAGTCTCTGAGGCAAGGTTGGAATGGGCGTGCATGTAGAGAAAACTTTGTGTGCACCAAGGGTTGGATTTAATTGTGCGCTTAGGGAAGCAGTCTCACGCACAAGGAGAATTTTTTTTTTGTATGATGCCATACTGATTGCATGCACAATAGTGTTGTGTGTTTATTATTCTTATGCATCGTTGTTTTATGTTACTTTCGTTGTTATAAGTTGTGTGGCGCGACTCATATTGAGGTTTAGCACGCTACTTCAAGTGATATTGTGCAAACTAATGTTTAGAATATAATCTGCACAGTGTATTTATTTTGAAATAACATTGTTCGGTAGTAAGCTGGATGATGTTACAGTTTGGTATCAAAAGAAATTTGGTAACAGGGATGTTACAACAGTTTGGTTTCAAAGCGACAAAAATTGAGATTGTTTGACGTGGACTAGTTTGGGTGGCTGGGGACATTACAAAGGTGATTTTTAGCTTCTACCTTCTTAGTATCACAAAGATGACAAATTATTTCACCATGCAATGTTTTAGGGATTATCCAATTCCTTGCTCCACTATGGGGCTCGTGAAAGTTTGTTCTTATTTTAGCAATATTGATTTTCTTCTTTAAGCTAGCTATACAATAAGCTAGTTATAACATAAAGATACTTTCGATATTCTAGATTAGATTATATGGCCTCTTTATAGTATTTGTTAGGCAATAAACACCGAAATAGCATAAAAATAGAAAGAGAAGTAACACCATGCCTTGATATTTAGATAGAATAATAAATGACAAACCTCTTTGAGGGGGAAACCTCCTTTTACAATATGACAAATGCACAAATGAGATACTCACTAAAACTATGTCTCATTTGTATGTGTAGGAGACAGAGGGTACAATTACAATTAAAAGGTCTAGCTGAGCTACAAGGACAACACTAATATAGCAATAGAAATGTAATAACTCAATATATAGGGATTAACATGCCCCTTCCCTTCAAACAAGTGTTTCCCTCAACAATTGATTAGTTGTAAGTGTTTCTACATGAAGAACTCATCTTCCCGTGTCGTATCTTCTACTGGTATGTTCTTCCACTTGATGAGGTACTCAATAATTGATTAATTTCGCAGTTGCTTGATCCTTGTTTCAAGGATTGGTCTTGGTTCTAATATGAGTTTCCCTTCTTCATTAACATTTGGTAAAATAGTTTGAATTGGGATATTGTCACCAATTACTTTCTTTAAGAAAGAAACATGGAAGACTGCATGTACACATGAACATGGAGGCAACGCCAATATGTAATCCATTCTTTCAATCCTCTGCAACACCTTATAGGGACCATAGTACTTGGGTGTTATTTATTGTCCTTGTTTTGTCACTTGAGAGACATCTCTATATATTATTGTAGCATCAAAAACACCCATTCCCCCACCTCAAATTCCCTTTCACTATGATGTTGATCTGTTAGTTGTTTCATCCTATTTTGTGTTATAGCTAAGTTATTTTGTGTTAGTAGTTAAAGAACCTCTTGTTGGTGATTTATGTGGTCCTCCACTGATTGAATGTTTTCTTTCCCTCTCAAGGGTGATGTGATGGATGGAGGATGATAGCCATAAAGTTCCATAAATGGGGACATTTTTGACGAAGTATGGAAGGACATGTCGTACCACCATTTTTCCTAGAGAAACCACTTGACTAAGTGTGTTTTTTTATTAGATGCAAAGCAATGAAGATACATTTATTCACAATCTCAATTTTCCCATCGGATTGAAGATGGTAAGAGGAGTTGTGAGCCATTTGAGTGCCTAAACAAAAAAATAATCAGTGAAAAAATTACCAGTGAAAATTGGATCTTGTTGGGAGGCCTCTTAGACCCTTGTAATTGTCATCATACATTATACAATAGCATAAGATAATATATGAATACATTTAATAAAGTAAATGCACTTAGGGGATAAATGCATCTAACTAATGATTAGTTGGATCGGGTGCAACCGCTCCAACCATCTCTCCTATGTATATATATACTCATGACGATGGAAACAAAGGTGGTTGGTTAACCTTCCCACAAATCTCTCTCTCTTCTTGAGTATGTGTGTGTCCCTAATATTATTGTTATATTGTAGCTCTCTCTTCTTGAATGCTTGCCTCTATTCCCTGGATTACAAGAGTTTGGTTCCATTTTCGTGTGACTTGAACTGGGGAAATTTGTTTGAGATTGCTTGCGTAGTTGTTTGAGATGCTCGTGGAAACAAACAAATCTTGGGTTGAAGAGGATCTTGGAGAAACCTTCTTCTTGGTGGGTGAGAAATCATAGGAGAAGCCTGCACATATGAAGATGTTTCAAGAAATTTTGTTCTAGGGTGTGCCTATCACACTATTTCTTTTATTTTTCTATAGTTTTGAAATTCAATTACAGCTTTGGCCAGTGCACCATTTTACATTTCTTATTACATATGTTTGATTGTTTGCTCGTTGATTTCCTGTTGAATTCCTGTAAATCGTTGAGTTATATTTTGGCATGGTGACAAATGTATGTGAGACTTGTGCTTGGCTTAGATTCTCATTGGAAATGACTTCTAATCCTCTTGTATATGGAATTGTGTGGGATGAGGTTATGGAAGATCCTTCATTGTTTGAAGAAGTGCATAGCAAGGGATATTGAATTTTCCACGACCTTCATGAGGTGTAATGGTTAAGGGAAATTGAAAGTGTTTACCAGACTCACGATATATGAAGAAACATCATTGCTTCCATGATGCAAATATAGTTGTGCAAGAGTCATAGGGTTTCTTCCTCCTGTGCTATTGCAATTGAGTTTTTGTTTAGAGTCTCCCATTAGGCATGATCTTCTCCCTCCACTGAATTTGCACCCAGTTCTTTCCCAAACACGACCATCCCACTTGTTTTCTACACCAAAATTCATGGATTCAATACTTTCCATAGAAAAATTGCCTTGCTCCATCACATCGTTCCCTTCACTTTTCTGGAGTACAAGCCATATAATGAAAGGGAAAATGTTTATAATACTAACAATCAGAGGACTAGGTTTAGCACAGATTACCATCATTACACCACCTAGGTCAAGTTTAAAACCAAGAAAACAATCTTAATTAGTCTGTTAATGTGTCAATTCCTGCATTTAAATATCAAGAAGAGAGAAGAAATTGTACAGAAAGATCATAGGACCAATGTTGCACTAGAGGATTCCATTCAGACAAACTTATGAAATGAAGAAATGTTATCCGTTGAGAGCTTTGTATGATGAAGAAGTCGACTAGCAGAATTGACTGCATTACAAAGAGGAGTTAATAATCGAATTAATAAGTGATTTATCACGTTAAGCAATCATTTATCAATCTAAGGATGTAATAGAAGTTTTGAATCCAAGAGAAAATGATGAACCTATGAGTGGACCACACCACAGTTGAACAGTCGACTTTATGTGTATGTAGATTTACGATGCATGATAACATACTACTACTGAAGTATAATTGAAGTTGTTCTAAGAAGTGTGTTGCTTCTCCAATCTGCTCATTGGTCAGCTTATTTTCACAGTACATTGAGATCAAAGAGGGGTCGCTAGGGTTGCATTAGTAGTTAAGAAGGTTTCAAATTGACTAGTGGTTGTGGTCAAACAATTCGACTGATCATCGAGAAATTCGAGTAATTCATCCATTGGTTGAGCAAGAAAAGAAGTCGATTGGGCCAACTAGTTGTCAACCAGACATGAGGTTGTCAAGACGACATAAAGAAGTTGACCAACATTTCGAATCCAACGTGAGAGTAAAGAAATTGTTGAAGCCATCTTTGCACTATATCATCAAGAACACCAACAGAAGAAGAACCATAAACCACCAAGAAATTCAGCATCAAAATCGAAGAATTCATAGACAGGATTGAAGAAACAATAACACAAAACACAAAAACGATGAGGATGAGGATGTTGTCACAAAGTTGTTAATGTTACGTGAGATGTGAGGTGTTCTTTGAAAGAAATGAGCACATGCATAGTTTTGGTTATAACAAAATATCTAAAGGGAGTGTGATTGACCTTCAATTCTTTTCTTTCATGACATTTGCAAATTTGCATTTGTGGCCATTCTTTTTGTCAAAGCATTAGACGTTACTATTGAAAAATCTTGTAGTCGACTTATAATGCTTAAGACCACACGTTGTTGGGGTTTGGGGATCAATGCAAAACTTGAGCCTACTTTAAAGACCATCGACAAGTTTTCATGGAGATCTTTTCATCCAGAAGGAATGAATTGGGTATGGAAAAAATGGGATGTCGAATAGTCGTGCATATTTATTCTCTATTCTATGAAATCTCCAGGAAAGAGTGGAGTCATGTATTCTGACACGTTCTTAAAGAGGCATTGAATTCAACTCCATTCTTGCCGAGCCAATGAAAAATATCATGACAATCAACTCAGGTTTGTTATTCAAAATTGGTGCATGTTGATTATGCAACGCTGGTCGACTTTAGTCATTGACTGTTGCATTATTTTTGGTTGATTGATGCATTCGCCTAATTTGTTATTGGTTTTGGTTGGGAGTCAATATCGACTCGTCGAATTCTAATGGGATGATTTAATTGTTGTTATATATATATATATATATATATATATATATAGTCATATGAGAGATACTCGATTTATAGTCATAGTCGAGTCGAGTCTATAGAGTTTAGTCTAGTCATGTCTGTAATCTAGTTAATCAAAAAAGAAAAAACATGATATTGTTGATTGAGTCGGTAGAATCTCAGTTAATTGAGTCATTAGTTATGTAAAATTTGAGTCAAAGTAAAGGAGGGAGTCAAATGCGCGTCTTCAAAGGCAGGCGATCCCCTCCAGCATTTTAATGTAAGTCGATACTTAGTCGATGAGATTGGTTTCTTTTCAACATTAGTCGATACCCAGTCGACAACATTTTATTGAGTTTGTCAAAGTCTGGTACCAACAAAAAGAGTTTTACTAGCAGTAGAGTCTAACCATTGAGTCTTGTCTTAGTTAAGTCGAGTCATGATCACAAATTAGAGTCCTGGAATTGAGTTGTTGTCATCCCTCATGTAATATCACATGTAAACTCCATATATTCTCAAAGACCTGAAAAAGCATAGCCATGATTCATAAGCAATAGAGCAAGAGTTCCACTAAGTAGTGAGTACACATGCATGGAAGCATTGACATTGAGCCTTGATTGAGCACTGAACCATAATTTTGCAGCAATTGATTTGAGCACTGATCGAGAATTTTGAAATAGTTGATTTGAGCACTTGTAGAGAGAATTGATCACAATGGTTAAAGGCATTCAAGAAAGAGACATCTCATGGCATACACATAGACAAGAGCTTAAAAGACAAGATGACGACGCAATAAATATTGAATTGATTTAGCACCATGGTATAAAAGTTGCAGAATAACCCCTTGGGTTGTGAAAACAAAAGCTGAGGAATCGTAGGATTGGATAACGTTGCAAACCCTCGTCGATTCCATAAAAGGAGCCCCTAAGAGTGGTGTATTGTTGGATCTTGGAAAAAGAGGCAACTTCGACGGTTCCTGTGAGGAGTCTGTAGTTGGTAGCAGACAAGCAAATGCACCCTCCAATTGCTAGGCACATCACAAAGCACAAAGATCGAGGTGTTGGGATATGTGATATGTAGTCATTTAGATACATTAGAAACTAGTTACATTAAACCTTGTATAAGTGTATCTTCCTATACAATTAGTGGTTTTTGAGGTTGAGTTACCTATGTAGACCAATATGCATGGTTGATGCACAATATGGATACTTCTGCAGAAGTAGAGACCCAAGCCATTGTTGCACACTTGCTCGAGACTAGCAAGGATTTGAGTGTGAGGGAGATGTTGGGAGGCCTCATAGGCCCTTGTAATTGTCATAATATATTATACACTAACATAAGATGATTTATGAATACATCAAAGTAAGTAAATGCATGTAGAGGATAAATGCATCTAACTAATAATTAGTTGAAGCGAGTGCAAGTGGTGTGGTCCAACCATCTCTCGTATGTATATGTACTCATAAATATGGAATACAAAGGCAATTGATTAATCTTCTCACAAATTTCTCTCTTCTTAAGTATTTGTGTGTCCCTAATATTAAATTATTATTATATATAACAAATTGGCAAAAATTCATAATGCCATAAACTATAACTTCACATCCAAAACTTATACAAATAGAATTAATTTTTTTTATTGAAAAACCAAAACATTAATAAAAACAAAATATTCATTATCTTTGATACACCAATAAAAAAAATAATAAGTTTGATACCACCACGTAGAAAAAATAAGAAGTATCGATATTTCTTACCCATCACAATGATGTATTTAATAGTTCTCTATTGAAACAAGGGAAGTTGTAGAGAAACAAGTCCCTGCCGAGAAGGTAGAGGATCTTGATTGAGTTGCAATGCTTGATTAAGTAGCTTGATTGAGCTGCAATGCTTGATTAAGTAGCTTGATTGAGCACCTTGATTGAGTGCCTTGACATGAGCTTACCACAACAACCAAATTGACAAGCTTCTCCTGATGACTGTAGATATGGATTTATCTCCATTTCTCCTCCAAGTGTTGAACAAGGTTCAAGACCATGTATTTGTTTTTGGTCGCATAAATGTAAATGGCAGAGGAAATGTAAAGAGAGCCATCAAAGCATCAAGCTTAGGTTGCCTTCTTGTAACAACTCCTAATATAATAAAGAAATGGTGAGACTAAAACAGGTTTTCTTTACTCTCTCTTGCATAAAACTAGGTATTATTTTCCTTTAGGAATGCACTGGTAATAGAACCCTAATTATCTTTGTCCTAGGTTCTTAGTGTTCTACTTTTCCAGATCAGAGGCTTGTGTTCCCTTTCCAGTTTGTAGAGGTGACCATCATTAAGAGAGGAATAAAATGATCAAATGGCTCTCTTGAAATACTTATGATCAATGCTGATGAAATATTCACTTAAATTCTCTCCAAATGTGTAGAACAATGACTTATAGTCATTCAAATCCGTATCATTCTGCGGGAATTGAATTACTCTTATAAAACATGACCGACGATGACCATGGATTTTCCTATCTACTGTTGAGCGGTGCTAATCTAGTTCTAGACTATGGCACTAGCATGTGGATCCCAAAATAGAGAGCATGGAAATTGAGTCATAAGCTCTAACAAAGTGGTTGCTTGGTGGCTCCCTAATAAGCACACCCATAGATGAGATTAGCACATTTCTGAATGGAACGCTGCTAGCGATCATTAAAATGGGTTGACTCTCTCGTATTCGGTGCTACTACCTACCCACATGCGTTGCTCTTTGGTCTACATTTAGGCTGGAGTGCTAAGTTGAAAGGTTAACCTGGAAATAGTGGGATTAACCTGGCGTTTGGAGTTTTGCTAGCTTTTTTATTTTTATTTTTTTTGTGGATATGGACACAATTTTCTTTTTAAAAAACCCAATCCTCTAGGTTTCACTAGCGCATACATGCAACCCTTATCATTATGATGAGTTTGGTATTTTAATTAAGTGGGATGCCTTATGTGCAGGGAACGTTAGTGCAGGGAAAATTGCTGATAGAAAATTGTCGAGGGAAAGAATGGTGATGTTGCACTAGATCAATACCACCGCTATAAGGAAAAAAATAAAATTATAAGAAGAATTGAGCACTAAATTTTGACTCGGTTGTTGTGCATTGTTTATAGGTTTTGGTCCTCGATGGAATTAATTTATTTTCAATATGCATGCAGTAAGATGAAATACATGGGAATGGACGTCTATCATTTTTTCTATTTCCTGACTTGCATATTTCTTAGACCTAGAGGTTGATAGCCTCATTTAATTGCCCATTTCATGCCATCCTTTCACCCTGAATCAATCGAGGCCATTTCCATTTCCCTCACGTTGTTGTCATTCAAAGGAATCATCAAATTTGCCCTTTCATTTAAGAGCTCTATCATTCCTATGGTAAACCAGTTCCATGCTTCATATTCCCTTTTAGATATGAATGAAATTGCTTCATTCTCAAGTTATGGGTGCTCGACTCCGTCATGATGGCATGCTCGGGGTGGAGCTTGAGTGTTGCTATCACTCTTCTAATAGTGCATTTGATACTCAAGCAATGCTTTAGAATCAACCCCGAAGCAACACCAAAAGAGTGAATGGGATCAACAAACTACAGATGGTTTCGAAGGGTAGCCAATACTCTATTCATAAAACAAATTCTAATAACTCTTTAAAATGTTGCTAGCTCGAGCCTTCATTTGACACAGTTGAGAAAACATCAAATTGGATTATGGAATTATTGAACACAACATCATATCAGTTATAGACTTGTATAGATTGTTGTTACCTTATTACTGTAATTACATGCCCTCTCCTCATTTTAATTTTTTTTTCCATTTATAAAATAATAATTTAAAAAGAGAATTAAGACAAAATTAAAAAATAATTATATAAGGACTTAAGGACACGTTCCTTAAAGCATGCAATGATTAACAACGTGTCCATCTGGTTCATGCACCTCCTCCACTTGGACTGCATCCATCACAGTGACCTAGGTTAGAATCATATACATCCGGTTGTTTGAGAGGAGAAAGCCCACCCCGATCAATCTTAGGTCCATAGACCTTCCGCACCACCAGTTTCCTATGGAGTGACTTCTACCTTCGAAACCTCGGGAGGGATTCTTTTGAAAACCTCTCAGGAAATTGATTTCCGCCATTAAGTTTCTGCAATCGAGCGAGAAATAGAGATAGGTACGCCATCCAGTTGTTGAAGGCCGCCCTCCACATATCAAATGCATGAGAGATTATGCCTGAGTGAGATATAGCACCGACCTGAAATTCGCTCCTTTCCTTTGCATGTGAATAACTCTCGTCAGATAGGTTTGGGGAGGGGAGCAGACTTCCATTAAGAAATACTGGGATAGAGGAGTGGAGTAGTCTCGATGGATAGGAAGCGAAACCTGTGGGAGAAGAATCAGTCGTTGGAATGGATAGTCTCGAGGTTGAAGAATCAGTCGTTGGTTCATTTGATACTCTAGCGGCAGTTAGAAATGGCGGCAGAAGAATCAATCATTGTTGTGGATAGGTAATCTACTCTAGTTGCTATATTAGTCGTTGGAATGGAGCGGGAGCTTGGATCGTACCTAAGCGCAGTTAGAAATGGCGGCACTCCATCGTATTTCTCAGTAATGAGCATTAAAGGAATAACGGAGACAGGTGCCCGGGTATTCAATTCATCTCAACCCCCATAGTATATGTTCCATTATGACAGTTGGAGAAATCTGTGACCCTATAATCGCTACACCACTGCAAAATTTTGGATTCTCGGTGGCTATTCTTGGTGAGTCTCGAATTCTTGGTGGCCACGTTGGAATTCAAAGCACAGACAGATGCATAAATCTTGAGGATTCTTGAGGGGAACCGTCGCTAAGCGATCCAATATTGGGGATGGGTTTTGGGCACACTCCATATGTTGAGTTTGCCTAAAAAACACAAGACAGGAAATGTAAGAATAGTGGCCTTCCACTTCGATTCAATACAAGAGCTTACAGGGGTTTTCAGAGAGAGAGAACTAGAACTGAGTAATGTCACTGCATCCACAAATCAGTTCCTCGTTTAGTTTCTCTACAACTTGGAAATCAAAGAATAGGAGGTGGCAGCAACCAGAGGGTAACTTCATATCTTGTCTTTGCACAATCACAGACCGTCGGATAATTATAATGGTTTGAGGGCGTTCCAAGAGAAAAGGATGACAAGAGCGTCTGAACCTTCCCCTCATGCCCAACATGATGACATCTCAGTAGTTGAGACCTACAGGGCCCAGACTCCACCAGAAACTTGGACAACCATGGAAGCTTGGGAAGAGAAAGTCCACCAAGCGATGATAAGGGTTCAGGACAGTAAGGTGGACGTTGAAGTGGTGGCATGGATGGAAGGAAATAACAAGGAGGATATGATGTTGGATTACTGAGGGGGGGGTGTGAATCAGTAATAGCATAATTATAATCCTTTTTATTCAAATGTTATATCAATGTATAATTATTATCCAATAATGAGCAGTAAGAAATAAACAATCACACACATACACAGTACACCAGTGTTTTACATGGAAACCCAAATCGGGAGAAAACCACAT
>SNQJ01S0050063.1:0-18976 GCA_010110895.2 Picea sitchensis | reverse complement strand
CATGGGTTCTCTTACTCCACAAAGCGTCTTCCCGTGAGGGCTTTCACCATAAGGGGACCACTTTGGAGTTCATCCATATTTACTTCTTATCAACAATGACAAAACAATAATGAACCATATTTATATCAAACAATATTGAGTCCATTACCCAAACCTTTGTGTTATGGGTCTTTCTTCAAGGGTTGACATCAATGACAACCAACCTTAATAAACATATGACAGACACAAGTAGATCAATTCGGGAACAAGCAACAAGTGCACATACAATGACCACCTAACTAATGTTACGATGATATTAAATAGAGTGATGGATGTAGCCACATGCCACAATCTCTGAAGCCAAATACCACTCAAAATTATGGTTGATAGTTGTTCAAATATCAACTTGACAGAGGAAGCATGCCATGCTAAAGGATGAGATATGGAAAGAAGCATGCTAACAATACATATTAACAAAGTAATGCTAACTCTCAAGATAGCATTACTTCACTTCAAAGTATCTACGTCGCAATACATCTTAATGCACTGACTCTTTCCTAAGTTTCAAACTTATAAATTGTACATTGCCTCGAAATGAGGCCAAATAAGACTATCAAGTTGAAACATTACCATAAAAATGGAAATGTAAGATAAAAAATTAATTAAATCGATTAAACTTTGGTTAAAAGTATTGTGCTTGCGTTGGTTTTGGTGCAAGGACTAATATAGCAACTAGAATCAATTACTAAGAGTCCCGAGCCCAAAGGGCAGAGACTAATAATACCTTGTGAATCTCTAAATCTATTAGGCACCTTTAGTATCTAGAATTATTTAGTTCGCCATCAAAGATAAACAATTTTTTAAATTAGATGAAACACATTTGCCTTGCCTCACCTCCCCTCCATGATAGTGTCCTTTCTTTGTAGTTAGCAAATATGTGTTTCAAGTTAAAGGAGATAGAAATGGATGTGTGAAAAATCAATACATCATTTGTTAGAAAAATAAAGTGCATGTTTTGTCAACCACATCCCCATCCCAAGAGCAAAAGTATATTTGAAATCAAGTAAATGCCTCCGAAGATGAGGTTTCTCTTTTTCTCCTTCTATTTTTTATAGTTTTATAATATAAACTTGATTTTACATTTATTAAAACAAAATAAATTATAATTTTGATATTCTAAAAATTTAGAAAAAAATTAAAAAAAGAAAATGAAAAAACTTAAAAATTAAAAAGATTTAATATTAAAAAAAAAACTAAAATTTAAAATTAGATAATATTTAAAATTTCATTATAATTTCAATTAATAATTTTTTCCTATTAATTTGGTTTTTGGTTTGGTCTTAGTGTGTTGTGAGATAACCCAAAAAAAACAACACCTTAAAAATAAGAAAATTCCATATAAACAATCAACGATATAATATAACTTAGATGTTCTTAAAAGAAATTCAGTACATCTTAAAGGGTTGTCTGCATTTGTAACGACCCTAATTGGATACATGCTTAAAGATTATAAAGTAAAATTAATTAAAAGAAATTAATTATGGTTAACTGAGTAATAATTCAAATTACAGATCACATTTAATGACCCGTGAAATAAAATTAATAGATCAATGAAAAATGATATAAAAATGGTGGCGTATGCAGAGAGGGATAGCCATGGATCCCGAGGAGATAAAACATTAACTCATGACGAAGGACGGAGGATGCATGGTGGTTGGATAAGTAACCGCTTGAGTCGGTCGGGAGGAATAAGGGACGGGAAGAGGGGGATGTGTGCACCATTCGGCGGGGATGGATGTTGCGGACTGTATTGCTGAGCCAGTTGTATTGGCCGAAAACCATTGCATTTTGCCGTGAGCAGAATTTCTATGCACTGTGGTATTTGCTGTGCACTATGGTATTTGTTGTGCACTGTGGTATTGGTTGTGAGCCTGTTGTATTCTCTGTGGACTGTTGGCTTGCTGGGAGCAAGGAACAGAGTGTTCTGCACTGTGGCTTTTAATCAGGGGAGGCACCGGGTCGCTGGAGGTTTTGGGCACGGAGGGCCAGGATATCCGTAGATATCCTGGAGCTAGGTAGTTTTCCTAGTTGGCAGGGAGGACAGTAGTTTTGGGCAGTTATTTTCCTGTTAGTGGCAGGGTTGATCTGTGTAGCAGGGAGCAGAAAGGCAGCAGCAAAGAAAAGAGGCAACATAAATTAGCATCAGATCCAGGTACTTGTTAAGTTATGTATTTATTTCATACTGTAAATCATTTAGTATTTATTGATAAATCCAAGTTACTGAAGTTGTTGTTATAAAAGTCAATATTATGTTATGAAGTTTTGTTTCAATTTACTTTCTTAAAATGTTTAGGAAACTTAATGACCCTTAGTAATATATGGGCATTACAACATTTTTCTAATTGTTTTTTTTAGTCAACATAAATCTATATGAAATCATTATTTTTTGTTTATTTAAAATCTAGTTCTGATTGCATAAATGGATTCAGCAGCTGAAAAACAACTGATCCATTAAGATATACAGAAATAATCATTCAAATCTGTTGATCTAACAATTTTCTCCCAGATTCAAACAAATATTCCCTGCAAAATCGCCAAAAAAACCCTTCATTTCGTAGAACATTTAAGCTACCTCTATATCTAGCCTATAATTAATACTCAATCCAATTAATTGACATCTCAATTGAAAGAAAGTGCCATGACCCCCACTGAGGTAAACCCATGCAGATATATCATTGAGAAACCTTAGGGTGATAATAATGTTTTACTTTTATCAACCCAATAAACAGCAGTTAACATATTAAAGTATCTAGTAAGGGTGATATTACTGACAAACTTCCCCACCGGTGTCATGATCAGTTATTTATTTATTTCAGAGTGACTGAGCGTAAGCCTTCCTGGATAGATGTGTTTACAGCATTCATCAGTACCTGAGTTTTCCTGGTGATGGCAGGCCACTGTGGATCAGGCTTCCCTCCAGAATCTCGGACACTCTTAACCAGCCTTGCAAATTCTTGAATCATAAGAGACTCCTGAGGCAATTCTGTTATGGCCGAGTGCTCACTGGGCCTGGAATCCCAACCAGTGTGGAGTTCTGTAAGCTTCACATTTGATGTAGAAAAATAAGATGCAGAGTCTTCCTCATAAGGAATCACAAAATCATGCAGGCGCAGAACTCCTCTGGACCCGTTGACTATCAAATCCATTGACATATCAGAGAGAAAAGAACAGCTGAAAGTTGCAACTCTCCCATCCTGCCATAGGAAAGTAGCCCCACAAGCCAGAATGACTCCTGCATCATTCACAACATATCCAGGGAGTGCAGTTACACTCTGAGGCATTTGGTAGTCATTAGCCCACAGGATTGCCCTAATGCAATACCATCCCGCATCACCCAATGCTCCCAGTGCATCCATATCTGGCTTAACCCGTATGTCGTTTTTAAGAAAATCAGCAGGGACAGAGAATGTGAAATTGCTGTGGACCTGCAAATAAACATAGCAAAAACTTATTCCTAAGTAACCATTCAATATATTCTGCAAAGAATTTAGCTATCAATCAGCATGCAGATGGCCAGAAACCAACCCAATGCCACGATTGAAATGCCATAATCCTGTCTTGAAGTGCAAGAATATGAAAGGAAAAGGAAAAAAATGCCATAATCCAGTCTTGAAGTACAGAGTATGAAAGGAAAATTTAAAAAAAGAAAGAAAAAGCCATGAATACATCTTCTCTTTTCAGCCCTAGTTTCCACATATGATTATCATGGATTGAGTACTCACCGAGTTCAAGTTGCCAAATAGGTCTGGATTTCCCAGCAGTTGTTTCATTTTATGAGTTCTAGGATGGTGCATCCACATGGTGCCATCCATAAGTTGAACACCATTTGTGTTGCAGGCCTCAATGATGATGTCAAGCTCTTGTACAGACAAGGCAGGGGGTTTCTCAAGAAGGATGTGTTTCTTTTTCTTCGCAGACTTGAGAGCCCATTCAAGATGTAAACTGGTGGGCAAAGGAATGTGCACAGCATCCACAGATGGGTCATCCAGAACCTCATCATAGCTGCCATACAACTTCACTTCTGGAGACAAATTATTAGCAGAAACAAAGGCCGCGGCCTTCTCCAGAGATCTGGAGCCAATTGCATGGATTAAAGAATTAGGTGACATACTTATTGCTCTGGAATTCTTTCTGGCAATGTTTGCACAGCCCAGTATTCCAAAACGAACCCTTTCTTCTGCCATTGTACTGTCGAACGGCTCGGAGCGAAGGATCCAACAGGTTGAAGCACACAGATTATGTGCAGAATACGAGTGCTTAAAAGGGAAGTGTGTAAGTGGGAATCAACAATTGGGAGGGCGGATGCTACTCAAAACCCTAACTTTATTAAGGAATTTATTCTGCGGACGAAGTGACAAAAGCATCGTGTAACTGGAGTCAACAACTTATTGTACGGTCCTCCAAATAAGAGGGAGGATGCTATTCATCAACTCTAACAATTGATTGTCTTTTAGATGCTATTCATTAACCCTAACAATGGATGGTCCTCCACTTTATTATGTGGATGGACTGACAAACTCATCACATCATGTAAGTGGGAATTAACATGGGAATCAATTATCTTGGAGTGGATTTGGTTTGTTGTGACGAGGCTATAAAGATAGGTATTTCTCAATGATTGGATTCTCATGATGGGATTCTCACTAGTGTTTTTGGATGTCTCAATCTTTACTAAGTCATAAGTTCGTGTTTTTAAGATGTTTCAACCCTCACTAAGTCATAAGTCTTTTAGTTAATGTTAATTTGCATGTTGTTGGTGCTAAGATGGGTTTATAGTGGGAGTGACTCCCACTCTAAACCCTTAGTGGAAGTCACTCTTATACCAAACTCTGATTTTAATTGATAAATTTTATAAATGGGATTTTTTTGTTTGTTATCTTTTAAATTTAATTAAATGATTTTCATTAAAATTGTAATTTTGAATTAATTAAATTGTTATTTTTAACATTAAAATGGATTTAATACTTTCTAATATTTTTATTACAATCTAAATATCCAAATATCAATTTTCTTAAAGATTAAAAAAGAACACTTTCATTTTGCTTTTAGATTAAAACTTAATTTTATTGAAAAAAATATGTTCCAAATCTTAATGTCATGAAACCGTGAGAAATTTAAATTCTTCTAAGTGAAATTCTTATTAGATGTAGTATTGTGATGATGATGATTAATGTCTACCAAGACTAATTGGTCTATTAAACCTTAAGAATGTAAGAGATTACTTCGATTTCTTCTTTAAAATTGTATGTCTATGCTCAAATAAGATTGAGAGAAGCGTTCCAAGATCACCATAGTTTTGATGACTTAGGAGGTTAGAAAGGTCGGTAATGTGGAATATATTTTTAAATTGGGATCTAATATGGGTATAGGTAGGGCAATCCAAGAGTAAGTGTTTTTCATCTTCTACTCGCTTAGTGTCACAAAGGTGACAAATTCTTTCATCCCATGGTGTTTTGAGAGTTGTCCAATGCCCAATTTCACTATATAGCTCGTGAGAGTTTGTTCTTATTTTAACAATGTTGATTTTCTTCTTTGCACTTTTCAAAACCGAGATGTTAATTTGATCTTCTGAATTAGGGTTGATCACCTCCTTGCAGTATCTTAATTTCCTTTTATCCACTAATTCTTTATCACACCACATATTCTCCTTAAATTTAGAAGTGATAATATTTGTAATATTATCGATATTTTCCATGATGGATTCTTCTTATATTCCCCAATGATTTAGCCAAGATTTGACATCTTTATGCCATCCCCGCTTGAGTTGATGGTGGTTTTGGCTACAGTTTGAAGCAATTTTGGGGAGCCTCTTGTCATCCATGTTGTTTTTCTTATTCTTGAACGTAAGGTATCTAATCATAGAAATGTTATCAATGGGTGAAAAACTTGCTTTTATGAGGAGGATAGGATAGGGTGTATTTCCCTTCATTTTGAGATTATAAGTTACAAAATTATTTTGGATTTGTTCTATCTTTCTCTAGGATTCTCTAGATATACTGCAACCCCAAACTTCACATCCATATAAGATAACTAGAGTGACGAGAGTGTGAAATAAGAGTTTTTTTAATCCCAAATCTAAAGGTTTGTTGATTTCCAATTTTTTCCGAGCCCATAATAAACTTTCCACCCTTCATTTATCATTTTTTCAATGCTATAGTTCCAATTGAGCTTGTGGTGGATATCGATTCCAAGATAATTGTATGAAGGCACTTTCTGTTAGAAAAACCAGGATCGCAGAGAAATAAAATAAAATAAAATGTGGAAATAAAACACAGAAGATACACAATACAATAGAGACACAAATATACGTGGTTCACCCAGTGTGGGATACGTCCACTAGAGAAATTGTCAGTTCTTTCATTTATTATTATCCAGTAAATAAAGGGATACAACCTACAACACACCCGTTGTAACTTCCTCTTCTTTCTCTCACAGTGTCATCTCTCAGAATACAATACTCGCAATGATACCTAGTCGTAATACATTTCCCTCATAAAAGAAGGTTTCCTTCTAGGGAAAAAAACCCTAACATAACTTCTACCGTAAGATTTGCGACATTATAATGAACGGTCCATATTTACTATGAAATTACAATATACATTTACAAGGAAATTGTTCCTACGGGGGCTTCTCCCCTGAACCCCTGGACCTCGCAAGAGGGGCAAGCCCCCCCCCCCCACACTCCATCGCGTGGAGGAGTGTACTTTCTTCCGGGGTGTAAAGTCTTCATGGAATATAAACACGGTTGAAAACAAAGGCCTCTGAATCGGGAAGATAATTAGGCTCCACAACCAACACTTTCTCCAAGCTATTGTTTTCAAAAACAAAAGTATCGTAGGTGATCCTTTTGGATTTAACTATCGTAACCTTTGTTTTGTCAGTGTTCACAGTCATGCCCATGCTATAGCAGAAGTCCTTGAGGGTTATTAGTTGCTTACCTAGGTCATAAAGACTCTTTTCCATAATAACAATATCATCAGCATAAAGGAGGATGATGACTATACTAGCGAGAGTTGGTCCAACACAACTTGCGTCCTCCAAACAATCTTCTAACTTATCAATATAGATGTTGAAAAGGGTAGGGGAAAGGGGACAACCTTGCTTGAATCCTATATTATAGTTAATTTCTTTGGACCAACCCTTAGTGTTCCTAAACTTGGAAATAACTTTCTCATATAGCCTTACTGTAGAAACTCTTAACTCGAAAGGGACTTTAATACCTTCTAACCTATTCGAGAGGTTAGTCCTCGACACAATGTCAAAAGTTTTTATAAAATCAACGAAACAACAAAGGAGATCGATTTTATCATTACAACACTCCTCTGCAATGATCCTAAATGTAACAAGGTGGTCCACAATGGAATGGTATCCTCTAAACCTAGCCTGGTCTCTATCTCTTTTTCCATGGCTTTCTATCCATGTATTGATTTTATTTTCCAAAATACTTCCATATAGCTTAGTTAAAATGGGGCTAATCATAATGGTCCTATAATTAGAGGGATTGCCTTTATCCTCTCTTTTAAAAATAGATATAATGAGGCTTTGAGTCCAAGATTAATAAAAAAGTTGGACATGAGTGGTGTTGCAGACCTTACCCTTACTAAGGAATCTAAGATCTTTGGGGTAAAATTATTTTTAGATGAAATATTTTATAGATTAACCAAAAAATGTTGGAAATGAATGGTTACACTATAGAGTTATTTCTATGATTATAATTTTTTTTCTTTATTAAATGTAGTGTATTTAAACTGGATAATATGGGGTACCTAGGGAGGTACCCAAGGGGATTACTAATATATGGGTGACCATGAATTGTTATGTATGGAAATCATTTTTAGTAACTAAGGCCCGTGTAGTACTAGAAGTTTCTACCTACTAGAAAGTTCATTCTCTAGAATGTTCCTAGGTGGTAAATAGTACTATGTAAAGAAATAAAAGCAATGTGATGGGATGGGTGGTTGTGAAGAATATTGTAATTGTAGCAAGTATTGTTTGTGGAGTGCTTTCCTTAAGGAATAATTCATGGTGTTACCCTACCTCAAGGGTTTTATCTACAATTCTCTTGTGTTCATTCTTTGATTTCTATTATGTGGATCTATTACATATTTTTCAAATTAATGTATATGTCAGATTCTCGGATTTATTGAGTACATAACAAGTGGTATCAGAACAATTTCTTGGGCAAAAAAAAGGTAAGTTTTTTTTTTCCTTTTTTTTGTAGATTTTTCAAGGGAAAAAATAGGCCAACGGACTTCAGATTGATTTCTGAAACTTTTCATGCAAAACATGAAGAAACCAACTATGAGTTCCTCTCGAAAAAATAGCCAAGTTCGTTTTCTTTTTTTCTAAATTGGAGTCCAGGAAGCGGATTTATCGTTGATTTAAAATTAGTTGTGTTAGTGGTTTTTGGGTATGATCATGTGATTTGCAAATCAAATATCTTTTGATAGAGTTACTAAATTTCAATGAAATTAGTACTGGTAGATGCAAAGTGGTCATGGAATTTCATAATTATGGTTGTTATAACCAATCATAGAGTATAATAAAAATTATGACCATTTTAATTTAGCCACCTCAAGGAGCTCCATTGAAAAATAAGTTATTTTTATAAATCTTGATTTTTTTACAACTTTTCTTCCAAGAAAGATGGTTTTTACAGATGATGGCCCTAGTCATAAAGAATACATAAAATAGATAAAGTCTAAATATCTAGTATATTGGAGAATAACTCTATCACATGGACTTAATAATAAAGAGACAATGGCACTATCAGACGAAGAATATGAGAAATTGTACTTTGATAGATGGTTTCATGTCAAGAAGAAGGATAAATAGAGCACTAGAGGTTTATTTTCATGTGACAACTCCATATTACATGTATGATTGATGATTTGGCAAAAGAAGATCATTGTTTCTATTAACCCTAGTTGCAAACATAATTTCATCAATGTTAACTTGGCTAAAAGATTGCAAGTCTTGCAAAGAATATTCAAAGCACACAAGTTGATGGTAAGAATGTTCATTTTTTTAAAGATTTAAAGCTTACCATGGATACATATGTGTTGTATTCATATTTTGATGCTATAAATATAAATGATGTGGATGTTAATCTTGTATAGAATCCAATGGTACAGTTAACATTAATGTGCAAAATAACTTTTTGAAGCTTTGGTATAAGAAAAATAAAATTACATTGCAGGATATTTCTCTTACTAATCAAGAAGGGCCCACAGGGGCACCTAAAAAAGTTCTTGCAGGGAAAATAATTGCAAAGTATGAGGTTGAATCAAAAGTAGGTCCTATAGAAGCATATGAAGAAAATCCCCAGGAAGGGTATAAAAGCGAAGTTAAGGAGCCAAATGACTCAAATGAAGACCATGTTGAAGAGAACAAGCCAGAGAAACCGAGCACTAAGGATGATATATATCACCACCCACACCACCTGGAAAAACAAAAGTCGTCAAGTCAAGGGCATGGGAATTAACAAACTTATTATGGACCAAAATGTCACTAGAAATGCAACCAATCAAGAGGCTCATGGAGGAATAACAACAATGCATGGACATTTCATAGCAACACAACAAGGAGCAATCAAAATCTAGATCAAGATGGCAAGGAAGAAATTGGAACCCATGTTCACATTTCATTGGGATGGATGGATGCTCATGCTTGGTACCAATTGGCTACATTGCTTAACCA
This sequence comes from Picea sitchensis, assembly GCA_010110895.2. NCBI lineage: Eukaryota > Viridiplantae > Streptophyta > Pinopsida > Pinales > Pinaceae > Picea > Picea sitchensis. The sequence goes on along the minus strand of SNQJ01S0050063.1, from coordinate 9,238 downwards.
ATCATATTGCATGGCTTCTTCCCATGTTTCAATGATGAATCAAGTGAAGGGGGATGGAATGTAGTGTACCTAGGGGGATAATATGGGGTACTTAGGGAGGTACCCAAGGGGAATAATAATATATAGGTGGTTATGTATTGCTATGTATGGAGGTCATTTCCAGTAAATACGACCCATGTAGTAGTGTGAAAACATTACATGTGAGAAGGTTTATTAGAAGGTTCCACGTACCCGGAAGTTCCTTCTCTAGAATATTCCTAGGAGGTAGATAATACTATATGAAGAAGTAGAAGCAATGTGATGGGATGAGTTGTGAAGATTATTGTAATCGTAGCAAGCATTACTTGTTAAGTACTTTAATTCCTTAAGGAGAAATTCATGGTGTTATTCTACCTTAAGGATTTTATATATGATTCTCGTGTGTTCATTCTTTGATGTCAATTATGTATATCTATTGCATGTTTCTCAAGTTAGTGTCTATGCCATATTTTTGGATGTATTGAGTACATTACATTAGATGTGCATTACATATATTAAGACAATGTGTTTGCGGGTTATCAATATGCATAAGTTTCACATTACATTAGTATTGTAGTCCATTTTTATATTTATTGATTTTTATGTTAGTGAGATGTTTATTGAGATTAATATTGGTTTATTAGATTTTAATTAAAAAACAATTATTTTATTTTATTATGTCATTTTTAAAATAAAAATTGAAATAAGATTACTCCATTTCACTTTATTTTTAATGAGTTACTACATTATAAATATCAACAATATCAGAAATATTTTGAAAATAAGACTTAATATTTGTGTAAACTTTGAACTTTTAAGTTTTCACTATGAAGTTTTTGAAAGTTCGTTCTTATTTTTACAATGTTTATTTTTTTTCCAAATACACAACAGTATAAAGATAATTTTGATCTTTTAATTAAGGATTACTAACTTTACTTATTCAATTCCATTGTAATATTATATTTTTTATTTAAAATTAATTACATAATATTATTAATATATCATTAGATTTGTTGGAAAATGTATTTTCCTTTTTTAGTTTTATAATTATAAAATTTATGTCTTTTTCTTTTAATTTTAATCTCCTAACTAAGGATTATTAACTTTTCTTATTCTCAATCTCATTATAACACTATAATTTTTCTACCCTGGATCAGGTGCCTATGACATGATTAATCGAGTGTTTCGCCCCCCAAGACAACCACACACCTACTCTTCATGTGCCATATTGAATGCCCAATTGTCCCCTTCCCACTTCACCTCACCTCGTGCTTATGATTTCCATGATGCTTCCCCATCCGACAACGTCCTTCCTCCATCCTGCGATCATTCTGTAGTATTCCAGATATAAAATTGTATGCAGAACATAAATATTTTAGCAAGTAATGGAAGAAAAACAATGATATAACCAGAACAATACTAGAATAATACCAGAATAACACCAGAATAACACCAGAAAGAGCACCTTTATTAATGATAGCAATGTTCACTTGCCTCTTCGAGGGGGAAAACTCCAACAAAGCAGAGCTCTATTATAATAATCTCCAAGAGAAAACTTCTCATATCCTCTACTCCTATTTATACTAAATCTATTTATCCAAAAGAACGATATAGAGGAATATCCTTCTAGAAGCGAAAGCTTCTATTAGGTATTATTACATTTGATGTATTCTTCTTTATTGTTAGGCCTTATTAATATTGACCTTTATTACATGGAATTATATTATTCTATCTACGTGAGGGGTTAGGGAGGTTAGGTCCCTAACATGCCCTCCCCCTTGAAGAACAACCTTGTCCTCCATGATTAAGATGAGGAAATTGTTGTAGAATGGTGGGCGACTCCCAAGGGGCATCGTATGGAGTTCTATCTTTCCATTGGACTAACACTTCCTTGATGGTGCACTGACAGAGACGATGCTCTCATTGGTCGAAGACTGCTTGTGGCTACAACCAGATGGAAATTTCTTCATCCAACTCAGGGAGACTGGTTTGAGTTTGACACTTGGTTCCGATCACCTTCTTTAAGCAAGAGACATGAAAAACATGATGGAGATTCCACTAACTGGGTAGATCTAACTAATAGGCCATCGATCCCATGCGATTGAGCACTGTATAAGGACTATAAAATTTGGGAGCAAGTTTTTGACAATGTTCAACTTTGAGTGAAGTCTACTGATAAGGTTGTAGTTGAAGAAACACCTCATTCCCTTTAGCAAATTTTCATTCGGAACGACCTTGATTTGCTTGTTTCTTCATGCGATTCTGAGCCATGACCAAATTGTCTTTGAGTGCACGAAGAATAGCCTCTCAAACTATAATATTTTTTTCAATCTCCTGAACCTTCTAAACCCCGGGCATATATGAGAGAACTGATGGGGGATTTTGGCCATATACTACTTCAAAAGGAGTCATACGAGTAGCTGTATGGTAATATGTGTTGTACCACCATTCAACGAGGGGTAACCACTAAGCCCACTAATTTTTCCTCTCAGATGCAAAACACCTCAAATATGTTTCCAAACACTTGTTGAAAACTTCAGTCTGGCCATCCGTCTGGGGGTGATAGGCAGTGCTGAGATGCAATTGGGTGCCCCGTAGCTTGAACAATTCTTGCCAAAAATTGTTGGTGAAAGTGGCATCTCTGTCAGAGACAATAGAATTAGGCATGCCATGAATCTTGAAGATATTTTCCGTGAATATTTGAGCCACTATGGATGCGGTGAATGGGTGTTGAAGACAACAAAAATGAGCATATTTGGAGAGATGATCGACGACCACCATGATGACTGACTTATTGCCCAATTTAGGTAATCCCACAATGAAATCCATAGAAATATCTTTCCAAATAGCAGGGGGAATCAAAAGCGGTTGGAGTGTGCTTAGAGCTTTGACAATTTCTCCCTTGTTGTGTTGACAGACCTCACATTCAACCACAAAGGTGTGGACATCATGTTTCATACCATCCCAGAAAAAATAATGTTTGACCCGTTCATAGGTTTTGGTAAACCATGAATGCCCAATTGTGGGTGAAGCATGAAGTTCAGAAACCACCATGGATTTAAGTTATGATTTCTTGCATAAATACAAACGACCTTTGTAGCGAAGCTCTTCATTGTGCCAAGAGTACCTTGGATGATCCAGATTTATGAGCGGAATTAAATGAAACCAAATATTTATAATATTAGCACATAGACACAATGAACAATAATAGAGATACAATAAAACTTGACTTCTATTAAATGAGAAATATGTTGAAAACTATAAAATGCAGATTGAAAACAAGCTTGCTAGAATGGTGGGAACTTATCTTTGAGAAGAGATGTGACGGCTACGCTCATTCATAAGAAGATGAGGCTTTGAAGGAATTTTTACAATAAAAATTAATTTTAAAACCCTAGACATCCAAAAACCTAACCCTAGGAGATGAAGCGCCAAAAGTTATTTGGGCCCCGTTGGGGTAAGTTAGTACATCAATTTCCCAGGGTTGTAACTTTTTTATACGATCTTCGTTTAGGGCGCACGATAGCTCGTTGGAAAGGTATTGATAAGGATTTTCATTTAGTGTGATTAATCAATGTCTTTGGCTATCATTGAGGTGCCCGATCGTGAAAAAGCGTCGTTTGGGTCCTCAAAATGGCCCCAAAAGTTCAGGAACCGAAAAACTGCTAAAAATAGTAAGTTGCCAAAAAAATGTTTTGAGCCAATTGGAAAAGGTGGGTGGCCACCTAGATCCTCCTAGATCAATCCTCCCCCCTTATGAAGAAATTGTCTCCATTGCATTGAGTGCCCCTATTAGATGAGAAAATTTCTGTTGAATTTGGCCCTGGGTGAGCCACTTGCCTTGGTGCAGGAGTTGCCCTGCTTTGACAACCCTATAAAGCTAGATCCTTTGCTGGAGAGTTTCCTTAACCTGTGTTTCCATGAACTGATCAGTGGATGAATGTTCCATGTAGTTAGGGTTGAGCTATGTTGGTGTCAATTGTTATGCTATCTCTGAGGTGTCCAATAATGGTGGAAAATAAGGCTGAAGGAGGTCCACATTGAACACTGGGTGCACTCCAAGGAAGGGGGGAAGGTCTAGGATCCATAACGGAGTGGATGAAGCTTTCGATGAGGCCCTGTAAGGCGTTGTTTCTACAAGTGCAACCAAACTTTGTCTCATGGCATTGCTTGTACTTGGCATTGGACTTATGTAAAATATCCTGAACCTATTGGTGGATGTGTTGGATCTGCTCAGTGAACTGGGTGTCTTTGTCAGCTCCAGTGGGAGCATGAGGCGAGTCTGCCTAGGTGGCCACAAGAGGTAGTGAAACATCCATAGGACCCAATGGTTGAAATCCCAACCCCACCTGAAAGGGGTTATGGTCGATTGAGTTATGTATGGCTCTGTTGTAGCTATGTTGAACATAGGGAAGACTCTCATACCAGGTGCAGGGGTTCTTGGAATTGTACACATGCAGGGTGTGCATGATCATTTGGTTGATGACCTCGACTTGACCATTCATTTAGGGGTGGAAGGTAGTGGACTTGGTGAGCTTGGTGTCCAACAGTGAGTAGAGGCTTGACCAAAATGTGTTGAGGAATTGGTTGTCTCGATATGAGATAATGGTTTATGGGATTGTTGACGCTTGAATCCACTAGGACTGAAATGACAACCTCACAGGCATGTAAATCCCTTTGTGTTTTTATAGAGGTGGTACTCCTCTTTAATTTCAATAGTTTCTTGGGATTTTAAATTTTGAGAGTAGTGTAGGACTCTGAAAAAGTCCGTCGTGATATTCAAAGAAAGAAAAAAATTGCAGTAAAATAAAATATTTTCCTTTTCAAAAAACGATTTCCTGAGAGATGACTAGGAGCCACACACATAATATATTTGAAAACGATAAACAAAATTTCTTCACATCCATCATAGTTAAACTAAATATTTATGATCACATAAAATAAAAGAAGATGGTTTGCACACATAAGAGAACTTTAATAGAGTAGAAACATGGTGAGCTCAAATAAATATAATGACAGATCAATCTCAAATACTTTATACTCAAAACTCAGAGTTACAAAGTATAGTCAGAACTGATCCCAAAATAGTTCTCTTGGGATTTCTTAAAAATATATAGTCAGTTAAAAGCCTTGAAATTTAAATACGTTTGTCCTTAAGACTGGGATTGGGGCTACCGCGGACCATAAAGAAAATATGAACAAGAAGTAAGTTGTAGAAGGAGAATGGTGGGCGATGATAGAGTAGCAAGACCTAGAAAGAAGACAGGGAGAAGTTATCAGATTTTGGTTAAACCTTTCTAGTTAAAGAAGCGGAGTAACTGGATGAAAAAACTAATAAAGAAAGAAAAATGTGATCAACATGACTTGTTATCGCGCAGTTTGTATTTTAGGTCACATGTTATAGGATAGAGGACAAACTGGCGTAATAGGAACCTTCCCCACCCAATGTCACCTCGATGGGGAGGTTCTTTCTGTTTAGGGAGGTTAGCCCAGGGGAGACGTCCCCGGTAACCTGGGGTTTGAAGAGGCAATGGATACAAGGTTAAGTGTTTAAGATTTCCCTCCTCGCAGGTTACTACCAGTATCAGACAGTCCGACTAATCAGCCAATAAAAGAAGTGTAGGCACTGTTGAAAACACATGCTCGTAACAAGATAATAACAACACAATATGTATATTTGCAGGCTATAACTCAAAGGGTTAGTACTTCTTAACTATCTGATTTCATTCAATAAGCAATGTAATAGATAAGATGAAGTCAACGTTCTGCCAATTAGCCTATGAAAGATCAACAATTCATCAATATCTACCAAAATGACCATGCCTACAGTATATCCAATCAATAACTTGCTCAATAAATGCTTGACGTCATCATTCAATTGCTTATTATTAGTCAAAAGCTTGCTGCGTCAAGTATGACGTTAGCCTAGGCTAACAATGTTAGGGTTAGTTAGGGTTTCAAAAATTAAATTTTGGAAGATGGTTTTGTACACTAAAACTCAACGTTGGAGATATTACCAGTGCCGTAGGGTAAATGGAGTCAAAAGCAAGGGCACAAAGTCTCGGGAGGATTAAAACTTAGAGACTGGAAGGTAGGGTTCTAAGGTGCTGCAATGGCAGGGCCGTAGAATCAAAACCCTAGGGGAAGGAGGATCACTCCGGTGTTGCTTAAGCAAGGCCTCGTGCTCCTTCCTCCTTCTCTAAATACACTTGGCAAAACGACTAGCTCAAAGTATAGATTTAAGGGAGAAAGTGTTGCAGGGGCAAGGCCTTCAAACCCTAGAAGGTGAAAACCCTAGGTGTAGTCCAACTAGGCCTAGGACGTCTCCTCTTTTCAACCTATAACTTCAATGCTAGCTCAGAAAAAAAGAGAAAATTGTAGCAACAACTAGGCTATATCTTCCTTTTTAAATGGCTAAAACTATTTCTCAAACAAGGGGACATATAGCAATGACCTACTTGTGTGCTTGCTACCTAGGGTTTCAAGAATTAGCAATATAATAGCAAAATGTAAGAAATTAATCCTACAACCATTCACTTAAGAAGTTTTGCATGAAAAATTCACTTACATGTCATGAAGAAAGCATAATCAAACCCTAGTTGTAAACCTTCCTTGAGAGAAATGCCATATATGCCAAGAAAAATCCTCCAAGAAGAGTTGTGCCTCACTCAAAACACCAAAAATACCAAACTAGGGCGCAAGAGATAATATCTCACAAGAGAGTGAGTTATGTTATCTTCAAATGAGGGAAAAACATCCTCAATATATATCAATCCATGACCTTTAAATTACAAAATAGGTCATTAAAACAGCCGATAAGGCTGACTACAAAATTTACACTATTTTTTCATTAACTGCTAGATAAATGACATAAAATGAGCAAAAGGTGGGACGTCAAGCCCTTCTGAGGGAGACGTTGGCCCTTTTTGGGCATATCCTGCATCCAGAAGTCAGACATTAGCCCTTTCAGGGCTCCTCCAAGCTGCCACACGTGCCAGTAACCTCATCACACTGCCACACACTTAAGGTAATGTCCAACTCTCCTAGGTGACGTCCTGTCCATCAAGAGGAAAAAATTCCATCTGAAGTGGGTGATCCCCCCTAGGCCGGGCTCTGCTAAAGTGTCCTGGGTAGAATGTCCTTCTTTCTTCATGCGCAAAGGCTCATCATAACATTGTCCTGTCTCTTCCATCCCAACAACCATCTGATGGGCTCTTTAGCCCCACAGAGGTTCGAGCTAATCATCTCCCCATGTGTACCGGTCCACTGGTACCTGTCCATCGGGCATGGTCCTGCACATCAAAAACTTTGCCCTCCATGGGCTCATTAGTCCTTAGGATCATAGCAATGTCAATCATATATCATCATTAAATTTATCAAATACTTGCATAAAACCCCTAGCATATCATCTAATATCTCAAATACATTACACTGACCTACTATACAAAGATGAAGAAAAGACAAAGTGCCCTGTTGGGCCAGCATCCACAAGAAGAGGAAAGTTTCCAAAGGATAGCATTCAAGCCATGTAACATGAGATGGTATGGTCTAAGGATGTCCAGACATAGTGAAGAAAAGGGGTAGGTATTATCCATGGGTGCCTTTGTAGGAGGCGAGCTGTACCTGTCATGGATGCAGTTCTTTCCAAGCCCTTTTATTGCCTTTATTCTTCCTTTATTCATTACTTTTTTCTTTCTTTTTGTTTCAAAATCTGACCAGAGGACACTGCCTTGGCGTGGTGACCAGAGCTGACAGTGTTACCCACTAGTATTTTCACAGAAATGATAAGGCTGGCTCATGATGAGACCCCCTTTCCCTTGGCCATGCAACCAAGGGTCATTGCCCTGGCATGGTGACCAGATAATGGCAACGTCATACTGCTAGATACCTATGAACATAATGGGTCAGCTTGTGATGAGACCTCCCATCCTCTTGGTTAGGCCTTGTTTTATTATTTTTCTTTGGGTCCCCTTTGTTTCTTATAGAGAGGCCTTTTATTTCCTTCTCGAGGATCCCTGGGCGAGGCATCTCCAGGTTTTATTTCCTATGGATTTTATCTTTTACCAACTGCTTTTACCCCCTGGGCCTTTAGCCCCTTCTTCCCATAGGACAAAGTGTAACCCCTCAAATAGGTCATCCTAATGCCCAAACTAGGGGAATGGGATGGATGTATGGGAGATAAGATGTAAAATGATAGTATGGTGGGAGCGGACGATGGCTCTTCAAATCCCCCCTGGTGGCTAACCAAAACCTATGGATACAAGCTTGCCAGGGCACCCTGTTAATCCCCCCAACAATGGTCAAGTGGGTTAGTGTAATATCCAAGCAGTGGTCAGAAATGTAAGGAACCTGATGCATATATCTGAAAGTTATAATGATCAAACATGACACATACCATGATACTTGGACCAATTACCACATGGAGCAAGAGTCTTCTCTGATGCAAGTCCAAGCCGATGGTGATGGATGTTGCTGCTGCTGACAGGACAATTCTGGCGAAGAAGAAGAAGAAGGATGGGCCCTCCAGGGCCATGCTCAGGTCAATCCTGCTCTCGGTACTCCATGTCTAGGACTTGTGGGCCTCGAGACATGATCTCCTAGTTATCCCTAGAAACCGGGGATAACATGACTTACTATGATGGTCTCTCTCTCTCTCTCTCGTTTTTTACTTGCTTGTTGTTTTCCTTTTATTGTCTTCATTCACGATTACATGAACCGTCTCAACTGTTTCTTGCCCTTTGTTGGTTAATTTGTCAATTGTTTTTTTGAACCAATATTCAATGTAGTTTTTCATTGGTGCAACGTTTATCTCATGTCTGATTTTAATGTTGAATAATTCACCTTTCAAATCTCTTAATTTGAGAGAAATACCATGTATTGCTTCCTCAATATCTTGTTTTTTCATGGAATAATCCACTAGCCAATTGTCTATTTCATTTTCATTATATTCAAGTATGTTATAAAATTTTGCAGTTGATAACCCCTTAAATATCGCAACTTGTTTGTCAAATTGTTGCTTTGTTAGAAACATTGAGTTGAGAATTAATTTAGGGTCTTGTACCTCATTACTACCTCATGTTAGGTCTATCTATGTGATTCTTTTGAACAATTATTCCCTTTTTAGTGATTTGAGGAAGCGAATTGGGCGCTGAAACGATTAGGGTTAACGTGCTCTGAGTGGATCGGCCGCCATGGCAAGTCAGGACGGAGGGGAGCCGCC